>CAMPDV010002550.1:0-59779 GCA_946699065.1 Loxodes magnus | reverse complement strand
AGTATGCTTTGAGAAGTAATAAGTATTTAGAAAAGTGAAGAAGTAAAGTAAGAAAAGAAGATAGAATTTCAGTTTTAAGTAGTATGCTTTGAGAAGTAATAAGTATTTAGAAAAGTGAATAAGTAAAGTAAGAAAAGAAGATAGAATTTCAGTTTTAGCAGTATGCTTTGAGAAGTAATAAGTATTTTGAAAAGTGAATAAGTAAAGTAAGAAAAGAAGATAGAATTTCAGTTTTAGGAGTATGCTTTGAGAAGTAATAAGTATTTAGAAAAGTGAAGAAGTAAAGTAAGAAAAGAAGATAGAGTTTCAGTTTTAAGGATTATGCTTTGAGAAGTAATAAGTATTTAGAAAAGTGAAGAAGTAAAGTAAGAAAAGAAGATAGAATTTCAGTTTTAAGGAGTATGCTTTGAGAAGTAATAAGTATTTAGAAAAGTGAATAAGTAAAGTAAGAAAAGAAGATAGAATTTCAGTTTTAAGGAGTATGCTTTGAGAAGTAATAAGTATTTAGAAAAGTGAAGAAGTAAAGTAAGAAAAGAAGATAGAGTTTCAGTTTTAAGCAGTATGCTTTGAGAAGTAATAAGTATTTTGAAAAGTGAATAAGTAAAGTAAGAAAAGAAGATAGAATTTCAGTTTTAAGGAGTATGCTTTGAGAAGTAATAAGTATTTAGAAAAGTGAAGAAGTAAAGTAAGAAAAGAAGATAGAGTTTCAGTTTTAAGGAGTATGCTTTGAGAAGTAATAAGTATTTTGAAAAGTGAATAAGTAAAGTAAGAAAAGAAGATAGAATTTCAGTTTTAGCAGTATGCTTTGAAAAGTAATAAGTATTTTGAAAAGTGAATAAGTAAAGTAAGAAAAGAAGATAGAATTTCAGTTTTAGGAGTATGCTTTGAGAAGTAATAAGTATTTAGAAAAGTGAAGAAGTAAAGTAAGAAAAGAAGATAGAATTTCAGTTTTAAGGATTATGCTTTGAGAAGTAATAAGTATTTTGAAAAGTGAATAAGTAAAGTAAGAAAAGATGATAGAATTTCAGTTTTAAGGAGTATGCTTTGAGAAGTAATAAGTATTTTGAAAAGTGAATAAGTAAAGTAAGAAAAGAAGATAGAATTTCAGTTTTAAGGAGTATGCTTTGAGAAGTAATAAGTATTTAGAAAAGTGAAGAAGTAAAGTAAGAAAAGAAGATAGAGTTTCAGTTTTAAGCAGTATGCTTTGAGAAGTAATAAGTATTTAGAAAAGTGAAGAACTAAAGTAAGAAAAGAAGATAGAATTTCAGTTTTAAGCAGTATGCTTTAGAAGTAATAAATTTAGAAAAGTGAATAAGTAAAGTAAGAAAAGAAGATAGAATTTCAGTTTAAGCAGTATGCTTTAAGAAGTAATAAGTATTTTGAAAAGTGAATAAGTAAAGTAAGAAAAGAAGATAGAATTTCAGTTTTAAGGAGTATGCTTTGAGAAGTAATAAGTATTTAGAAAAGTGAAGAAGTAAAGTAAGAAAGAAAGATAGAATTTCAGTTTTAAGGAGTATGCTTTGATAAGTAATAAATTTAGAAAAGTGAATAAGTAAAGTAAGAAAAGAAGATAGAATTTCAGTTTTAAGCAGTATGCTTTAAGAAGTAATAAGTATTTAGAAAAGTGAAGAACTAAAGTAAGAAAAGAAGATAGAATTTCAGTTTTAAGGAGTATGCTTTGAGAAGTAATAAGTATTTAGAAAAGTGAAGAAGTAAAGTAAGAAAAGAAGATAGAATTTCAGTTTTAAGGATTATGCTTTGAGAAGTAATAAGTATTTTGAAAAGTGAATAAGTAAAGTAAGAAAAGAAGATAGAATTTCAGTTTTAGGAGTATGCTTTAAGAAGTAATAAGTATTTAGAAAAGTGAATAAGTAAAGTAAGAAAAGATGATAGAATTTCAGTTTTAAGGAGTATGCTTTGAGAAGTAATAAGTATTCAGAAAAGTGAAGAAGTAAAGTAAGAAAAGAAGATAGAATTTCAGTTTTAAGCAGTATGCTTTGAGAAGTAATAAGTATTTTGAAAAGTGAATAAGTAAAGTAAGAAAAGAAGATAGAATTTCAGTTTTAAGGAGTATGCTTTGAGAAGTAATAAGTATTTTGAAAAGTGAATAAGTAAAGTAAGAAAAGAAGATAGAATTTCAGATTTAAGGATTATGCTTTGAGAAGTAATAAGTATTTAGAAAAGTGAAGAAGTAAAGTAAGAAAAGAAGATAGAATTTCGTTTTAGGAGTATGCTTTGAGAAGTAATAAGTATTTTGAAAAGTGAATAAGTAAAGTAAGAAAAGAAGATAGAATTTCAGTTTTAAGGAGTATGCTTTGAGAAGTAATAAGTATTTAGAAAAGTGAAGAAGTAAAGTAAGAAAAGAAGATAGAATTTCAGTTTTAAGGAGTATGCTTTGAGAAGTAATAAGTATTTTGAAAAGTGAATAAGTAAAGTAAGAAAAGAAGATAGAATTTCAGTTTTAAGGAGTATGCTTTGAGAAGTAATAAGTATTTTGAAAAGTGAATAAGTAAAGTAAGAAAAGAAGATAGAATTTCAGTTTAAGCAGTATGCTTTGAGAAGTAATAAGTATTTAGAAAAGTGAAGAAGTAAAGTAAGAAAAGAAGATAGAATTTCAGTTTTAAGGATTATGCTTTGAGAAGTAATAAGTATTTTGAAAAGTGAATAAGTAAAGTAAGAAAAGAAGATAGAATTTCAGATTTAAGGATTTTGCTTTGAGAAGTAATAAATTTAGAAAAGTGAAGAAGTAAAGTAAGAAAAGAAGATAGAGTTTCAGATTTAAGGATTATGCTTTGAGAAGTAATAAGTATTTAGAAAAGTGAAGAAGTAAAGTAAGAAAAGAAGATAGAATTTCAGTTTTAAGGAGTATGCTTTGAGAAGTAATAAGTATTTAGAAAAGTGAATAAGTAAAGTAAGAAAAGAAGATAGAATTTCAGTTTTAAGGAGTATGCTTTGAGAAGTAATAAGTATTTAGAAAAGTGAATAAGTAAAGTAAGAAAAGAAGATAGAATTTCAGTTTTAAGCAGTATGCTTTGAGAAGTAATAAGTATTTAGAAAAGTGAAGAAGTAAAGTAAGAAAAGAAGATAGAATTTCAGTTTTAGGAGTATGCTTTAAGAAGTAATAAGTATTTAGAAAAGTGAATAAGTAAAGTAAGAAAAGAAGATAGAATTTCAGTTTTAGGAGTATGCTTTGAGAAGTAATAAGTATTTTGAAAAGTGAATAAGTAAAGTAAGAAAAGAAGATAGAATTTCAGTTTTAAGCAGTATGCTTTGAGAAGTAATAAGTATTTAGAAAAGTGAAGAAGTAAAGTAAGAAAAGAAGATAGAATTTCAGTTTTATTGAGTATGCTTCTTGAAGTAATAAGTATTTAGAAAAGTGAAGAAGTAAAGTAAGAAAAGAAGATAGAATTTCAGTTTTAAGGAGTATGCTTTGAGAAGTAATAAGTATTTTGAAAAGTGAATAAGTAAAGTAAGAAAAGAAGATAGAATTTCAGTTTTAGCAGTATGCTTTGAGAAGTAATAAGTATTTAGAAAAGTGAAGAAGTAAAGTAAGAAAAGAAGATAGAATTTCAGTTTTAATCAGTATGCTTTGAGAAGTAATAAGTATTCAGAAAAGTGAAGAAGTAAAGTAAGAAAAGAAGATAGAATTTCAGTTTTAAGCAGTATGCTTTGAGAAGTAATAAGTATTTTGAAAAGTGAATAAGTAAAGTAAGAAAAGAAGATAGAATTTCAGTTTTAAGGATTATGCTTTAAGAAGTAATAAGTATTTAGAAAAGTGAAGAAGTAAAGTAAGAAAAGAAGATAGAATTTCAGTTTTAGGAGTATGCTTTAAGAAGTAATAAGTATTTAGAAAAGTGAATAAGTAAAGTAAGAAAAGAAGATAGAATTTCAGTTTTAAAGAGTATGCTTTGAGAAGTAATAAGTATTTAGAAAAGTGAAGAAGTAAAGTAAGAAAAGAAGATAGAATTTCAGTTTTAAGCAGTATGCTTTGAGAAGTAATAAGTATTTAGAAAAGTGAATAAGTAAAGTAAGAAAAGAAGATAGAATTTCAGTTTTAAGGAGTATGCTTTGAGAAGTAATAAGTATTTAGAAAAGTGAATAAGTAAAGTAAGAAAAGAAGATAGAATTTCAGTTTTAAGGAGTATGCTTTGAGAAGTAATAAGTATTTAGAAAAGTGAATAAGTAAAGTAAGAAAAGAAGATAGAATTTCAGTTTTAAGGAGTATGCTTTGAGAAGTAATAAGTATTTTGAAAAGTGAAGAAGTAAAGTAAGAAAAGAAGATAGAATTTCAGTTTTAGGAGTATGCTTTAAGAAGTAATAAGTATTTAGAAAAGTGAATAAGTAAAGTAAGAAAAGAAGATAGAATTTCAGTTTTAGGAGTATGCTTTGAGAAGTAATAAGTATTTAGAAAAGTGAATAAGTAAAGTAAGAAAAGAAGATAGAATTTCAGTTTTAAGGAGTATGCTTTAAGAAGTAATAAGTATTCAGAAAAGTGAATAAGTAAAGTAAGAAAAGAAGATAGAATTTCAGTTTTAAGGAGTATGCTTTGAGAAGTAATAAGTATTTTGAAAAGTGAAGAAGTAAAGTAAGAAAAGAAGATAGAATTTCAGTTTTAGGAGTATGCTTTAAGAAGTAATAAGTATTTAGAAAAGTGAATAAGTAAAGTAAGAAAAGAAGATAGAATTTCAGTTTTAAGGAGTATGCTTTGAGAAGTAATAAGTATTCAGAAAAGTGAATAAGTAAAGTAAGAAAAGAAGATAGAATTTCAGTTTTAAAGAGTATGCTTTGAGAAGTAATAAGTATTTAGAAAAGTGAAGAAGTAAAGTAAGAAAAGAAGATAGAATTTCAGTTTTAGGAGTATGCTTTGAGAAGTAATAAGTATTTAGAAAAGTGAATAAGTAAAGTAAGAAAAGAAGATAGAATTTCAGTTTTAAAGAG
Organism: Loxodes magnus; assembly: GCA_946699065.1. Taxonomy (NCBI): domain Eukaryota; phylum Ciliophora; class Karyorelictea; order Loxodida; family Loxodidae; genus Loxodes; species Loxodes magnus. The sequence continues at coordinate 54,841 of CAMPDV010002550.1, read as the reverse complement.
TATGCTTTGAGAAGTAATAAGTATTTTGAAAAGTGAATAAGTAAAGTAAGAAAAGAAGATAGAATTTCAGTTTTAAGGAGTATGCTTTAAGAAGTAATAAGTATTTAGAAAAGTGAATAAGTAAAGTAAGAAAAGAAGATAGAATTTCAGTTTTAAGCAGTATGCTTTGAGAAGTAATAAGTATTTAGAAAAGTGAAGAAGTAAAGTAAGAAAAGAAGATAGAATTTCAGTTTTAGGAGTATGCTTTAAGAAGTAATAAGTATTTAGAAAAGTGAATAAGTAAAGTAAGAAAAGAAGATAGAATTTCAGTTTTAAAGAGTATGCTTTGAGAAGTAATAAGTATTTAGAAAAGTGAAGAAGTAAAGTAAGAAAAGAAGATAGAATTTCAGTTTTAAGGAGTATGCTTTGAGAAGTAATAAGTATTTAGAAAAGTGAATAAGTAAAGTAAGAAAAGAAGATAGAATTTCAGTTTTAAAGAGTATGCTTTAAGAAGTAATAAGTATTTTGAAAAGTGAATAAGTAAAGTAAGAAAAGAAGATAGAATTTCAGTTTTAAGGAGTATGCTTTGAGAAGTAATAAGTATTTAGAAAAGTGAATAAGTAAAGTAAGAAAAGAAGATAGAATTTCAGTTTTAAGGAGTATGCTTTGAGAAGTAATAAGTATTTAGAAAAGTGAATAAGTAAAGTAAGAAAAGAAGATAGAATTTCAGTTTTAGGAGTATGCTTTGAGAAGTAATAAGTATTTAGAAAAGTGAATAAGTAAAGTAAGAAAAGATGATAGAATTTCAGTTTTAAGGAGTATGCTTTGAGAAGTAATAAGTATTTTGAAAAGTGAATAAGTAAAGTAAGAAAAGAAGATAGAATTTCAGTTTTAAGCAGTATGCTTTGAGAAGTAATAAGTATTTTGAAAAGTGAATAAGTAAAGTAAGAAAAGAAGATAGAATTTCAGTTTTAAGGAGTATGCTTTGAGAAGTAATAAGTATTTTGAAAAGTGAAGAAGTAAAGTAAGAAAAGAAGATAGAATTTCAGTTTTAAGCAGTATGCTTTGAGAAGTAATAAGTATTTAGAAAAGTGAATAAGTAAAGTAAGAAAAGAAGATAGAATTTCAGTTTTAAGGAGTATGCTTTAAGAAGTAATAAGTATTTTGAAAAGTGAATAAGTAAAGTAAGAAAAGAAGATAGAATTTCAGTTTTAAGCAGTATGCTTTGAGAAGTAATAAGTATTTAGAAAAGTGAATAAGTAAAGTAAGAAAAGAAGATAGAATTTCAGTTTTAAGGAGTATGCTTTGAGAAGTAATAAGTATTTAGAAAAGTGAATAAGTAAAGTAAGAAAAGAAGATAGAATTTCAGTTTTAAGGAGTATGCTTTGAGAAGTAATAAGTATTTAGAAAAGTGAAGAAGTAAAGTAAGAAAAGAAGATAGAATTTCAGTTTTAGGAGTATGCTTTAAGAAGTAATAAGTATTTAGAAAAGTGAATAAGTAAAGTAAGAAAAGAAGATAGAATTTCAGTTTTAGGAGTATGCTTTGAGAAGTAATAAGTATTTTGAAAAGTGAATAAGTAAAGTAAGAAAAGAAGATAGAATTTCAGTTTTAAGCAGTATGCTTTGAGAAGTAATAAGTATTTAGAAAAGTGAATAAGTAAAGTAAGAAAAGAAGATAGAATTTCAGTTTTAAGGAGTATGCTTTAAGAAGTAATAAGTATTTTGAAAAGTGAATAAGTAAAGTAAGAAAAGAAGATAGAATTTCAGTTTTAAGCAGTATGCTTTGAGAAGTAATAAGTATTTTGAAAAGTGAATAAGTAAAGTAAGAAAAGAAGATAGAATTTCAGTTTTAAGGAGTATGCTTTGAGAAGTAATAAGTATTTTGAAAAGTGAATAAGTAAAGTAAGAAAAGAAGATAGAATTTCAGTTTTAAGCAGTATGCTTTGAGAAGTAATAAGTATTTAGAAAAGTGAATAAGTAAAGTAAGAAAAGAAGATAGAATTTCAGTTTTAAGCAGTATGCTTTGAGAAGTAATAAGTATTTAGAAAAGTGAATAAGTAAAGTAAGAAAAGAAGATAGAATTTCAGTTTTAAGGAGTATGCTTTGAGAAGTAATAAGTATTTAGAAAAGTGAATAAGTAAAGTAAGAAAAGAAGATAGAATTTCAGTTTTAAGCAGTATGCTTTGAGAAGTAATAAGTATTTAGAAAAGTGAATAAGTAAAGTAAGAAAAGAAGATAGAATTTCGTTTTAGGAGTATGCTTTAGAAGTAATAAATTTAGAAAAGTGAATAAGTAAAGTAAGAAAAGAAGATAGAATTTCAGTTTTAAAGAGTATGCTTTGAGAAGTAATAAGTATTTTGAAAAGTGAATAAGTAAAGTAAGAAAAGAAGATAGAATTTCAGATTTAAGCAGTATGCTTTGAGAAGTAATAAGTATTTTGAAAAGTGAATAAGTAAAGTAAGAAAAGAAGATAGAATTTCAGTTTTAAGGAGTATGCTTTAAGAAGTAATAAGTATTCAGAAAAGTGAATAAGTAAAGTAAGAAAAGAAGATAGAATTTCAGTTTTAAGGAGTATGCTTTAAGAAGTAATAAGTATTTTGAAAAGTGAATAAGTAAAGTAAGAAAAGAAGATAGAATTTCAGTTTTAAGCAGTATGCTTTGAGAAGTAATAAGTATTTTGAATAAGTGTAAGAAAAGAAGATAGAATTTCAGTAAAGTATGCTTTGAGAAAATAAGAAGATAGTAATTTTCAGTTTTAAGAGTATGTATTTAGAAAAGTGAATAAGTAAAGTAAGAAAAGAAGATAGAATTTCAGTTTTAAGAGTAATAAGTATTTTGAGTGAATAAGTGAAAAGTGTAAGAAAATAAGTAAGTAAAGTTAGAATTTCAGTTTTAAGGAGTATGCTTTGAGAAGAAGATAGAAGAAGTTAAGAAAAGAAGATAGAATTTCAGTTTTAGGAGTATGCTTTGAGAAGTAATAAGTATTTAGAAAAGTGAATAAGTAAAGTAAGAAAAGAAGATAGAATTTCAGTTTTAAGCAGTATGCTTTGAGAAGTAATAAGTATTTAGAAAAGTGAATAAGTAAAGTAAGAAAAGAAGATAGAATTTCAGTTTTAAGGAGTATGCTTTGAGAAGTAATAAGTATTTAGAAAAGTGAATAAGTAAAGTAAGAAAAGAAGATAGAATTTCAGTTTTAAGGAGTATGCTTTGAGAAGTAATAAGTATTTAGAAAAGTGAATAAGTAAAGTAAGAAAAGAAGATAGAATTTCAGTTTTAAGGAGTATGCTTTAAGAAGTAATAAGTATTTTGAAAAGTGAATAAGTAAAGTAAGAAAAGAAGATAGAATTTCAGTTTTAAGCAGTATGCTTTGAGAAGTAATAAGTATTTTGAAAAGTGAATAAGTAAAGTAAGAAAAGAAGATAGAATTTCAGTTTTAAGGAGTATGCTTTGAGAAGTAATAAGTATTTTGAAAAGTGAAGAAGTAAAGTAAGAAAAGAAGATAGAATTTCAGTTTTAGGAGTATGCTTTAAGAAGTAATAAGTATTTAGAAAAGTGAATAAGTAAAGTAAGAAAAGAAGATAGAATTTCAGTTTTAAGCAGTATGCTTTGAGAAGTAATAAGTATTTTGAAAAGTGAATAAGTAAAGTAAGAAAAGAAGATAGAATTTCGGTTTTAGGAGTATGCTTTGAGAAGTAATAAGTATTTAGAAAAGTGAATAAGTAAAGTAAGAAAAGAAGATAGAATTTCAGTTTTAAGGAGTATGCTTTGAGAAGTAATAAGTATTTAGAAAAGTGAATAAGTAAAGTAAGAAAAGAAGATAGAATTTCAGTTTTAGGAGTATGCTTTAAGAAGTAATAAGTATTTAGAAAAGTGAATAAGTAAAGTAAGAAAAGAAGATAGAATTTCAGTTTTAAAGAGTATGCTTTGAGAAGTAATAAGTATTTAGAAAAGTGAAGAAGTAAAGTAAGAAAAGAAGATAGAATTTCAGTTTTAAAGAGTATGCTTTGAGAAGTAATAAGTATTTAGAAAAGTGAATAAGTAAAGTAAGAAAAGAAGATAGAATTTCAGTTTTAAGCAGTATGCTTTGAGAAGTAATAAGTATTTAGAAAAGTGAAGAAGTAAAGTAAGAAAAGAAGATAGAATTTCAGTTTTAAGGAGTATGCTTTAAGAAGTAATAAGTATTTTGAAAAGTGAATAAGTAAAGTAAGAAAAGAAGATAGAATTTCAGTTTTAAGCAGTATGCTTTGAGAAGTAATAAGTATTTAGAAAAGTGAATAAGTAAAGTAAGAAAAGAAGATAGAATTTCAGTTTTAAGGAGTATGCTTTAAGAAGTAATAAGTATTTTGAAAAGTGAATAAGTAAAGTAAGAAAAGAAGATAGAATTTCAGTTTTAAGCAGTATGCTTTGAGAAGTAATAAGTATTTTGAAAAGTGAATAAGTAAAGTAAGAAAAGAAGATAGAATTTCAGTTTTAAGGAGTATGCTTTGAGAAGTAATAAGTATTTTGAAAAGTGAAGAAGTAAAGTAAGAAAAGAAGATAGAATTTCAGTTTTAGGAGTATGCTTTGAGAAGTAATAAGTATTTAGAAAAGTGAATAAGTAAAGTAAGAAAAGAAGATAGAATTTCAGTTTTAAGCAGTATGCTTTGAGAAGTAATAAGTATTTAGAAAAGTGAATAAGTAAAGTAAGAAAAGAAGATAGAATTTCAGTTTTAAGGAGTATGCTTTGAGAAGTAATAAGTATTTAGAAAAGTGAATAAGTAAAGTAAGAAAAGAAGATAGAATTTCAGTTTTAAGGAGTATGCTTTGAGAAGTAATAAGTATTTAGAAAAGTGAAGAAGTAAAGTAAGAAAAGAAGATAGAATTTCAGTTTTAGGAGTATGCTTTAAGAAGTAATAAGTATTTAGAAAAGTGAATAAGTAAAGTAAGAAAAGAAGATAGAATTTCAGTTTTAGGAGTATGCTTTGAGAAGTAATAAGTATTTTGAAAAGTGAATAAGTAAAGTAAGAAAAGAAGATAGAATTTCAGTTTTAAGCAGTATGCTTTGAGAAGTAATAAGTATTTAGAAAAGTGAATAAGTAAAGTAAGAAAAGAAGATAGAATTTCAGTTTTAAGGAGTATGCTTTAAGAAGTAATAAGTATTTTGAAAAGTGAATAAGTAAAGTAAGAAAAGAAGATAGAATTTCAGTTTTAAGCAGTATGCTTTGAGAAGTAATAAGTATTTTGAAAAGTGAATAAGTAAAGTAAGAAAAGAAGATAGAATTTCAGTTTTAAGGAGTATGCTTTGAGAAGTAATAAGTATTTTGAAAAGTGAAGAAGTAAAGTAAGAAAAGAAGATAGAATTTCAGTTTTAAGCAGTATGCTTTGAGAAGTAATAAGTATTTAGAAAAGTGAATAAGTAAAGTAAGAAAAGAAGATAGAATTTCAGTTTTAGGAGTATGCTTTGAGAAGTAATAAGTATTTAGAAAAGTGAATAAGTAAAGTAAGAAAAGATGATAGAATTTCAGTTTTAAGGAGTATGCTTTGAGAAGTAATAAGTATTTTGAAAAGTGAATAAGTAAAGTAAGAAAAGAAGATAGAATTTCAGTTTTAAGGAGTATGCTTTGAGAAGTAATAAGTATTCAGAAAAGTGAAGAAGTAAAGTAAGAAAAGAAGATAGAATTTCAGTTTTAAGCAGTATGCTTTGAGAAGTAATAAGTATTTTGAAAAGTGAATAAGTAAAGTAAGAAAAGAAGATAGAATTTCAGTTTTAAGGAGTATGCTTTGAGAAGTAATAAGTATTTAGAAAAGTGAATAAGTAAAGTAAGAAAAGAAGATAGAATTTCAGTTTTAAGCAGTATGCTTTGAGAAGTAATAAGTATTTAGAAAAGTGAATAAGTAAAGTAAGAAAAGAAGATAGAATTTCGTTTTAGGAGTATGCTTTAGAAGTAATAAATTTAGAAAAGTGAATAAGTAAAGTAAGAAAAGAAGATAGAATTTCAGTTTTAAAGAGTATGCTTTGAGAAGTAATAAGTATTTTGAAAAGTGAATAAGTAAAGTAAGAAAAGAAGATAGAATTTCAGATTTAAGCAGTATGCTTTGAGAAGTAATAAGTATTTTGAAAAGTGAATAAGTAAAGTAAGAAAAGAAGATAGAATTTCAGTTTTAAGGAGTATGCTTTGAGAAGTAATAAGTATTCAGAAAAGTGAATAAGTAAAGTAAGAAAAGAAGATAGAATTTCAGTTTTAGGAGTATGCTTTAAGAAGTAATAAGTATTTAGAAAAGTGAATAAGTAAAGTAAGAAAAGATGATAGAATTTCAGTTTTAAAGAGTATGCTTTGAGAAGTAATAAGTATTTAGAAAAGTGAATAAGTAAAGTAAGAAAAGAAGATAGAATTTCAGTTTTAAGCAGTATGCTTTGAGAAGTAATAAGTATTTTGAAAAGTGAATAAGTAAAGTAAGAAAAGAAGATAGAATTTAAGTTTTAAGCAGTATGCTTTAAGAAGTAATAAGTATTTTGAAAAGTGAATAAGTAAAGTAAGAAAAGAAGATAGAATTTCAGTTTTAAGGAGTATGCTTTGAGAAGTAATATGTATTTAGAAAAGTGAAGAAGTAAGTAAGAAAAGAAGATAGAATTTCAGTTTTAAGGAGTATGCTTTGAGAAGTAATAAGTATTTAGAAAAGTGAAGAAGTAAAGTAAGAAAAGAAGATAGAATTTCAGTTTTAAGGAGTATGCTTTGAGAAGTAATAAGTATTTTGAAAAGTGAATAAGTAAAGTAAGAAAAGAAGATAGAATTTCAGTTTTAAGGAGTATGCTTTGAGAAGTAATAAGTATTCAGAAAAGTGAAGAAGTAAAGTAAGAAAAGAAGATAGAATTTCAGTTTTAAGCAGTATGCTTTGAGAAGTAATAAGTATTTTGAAAAGTGAATAAGTAAAGTAAGAAAAGAAGATAGAATTTCAGTTTTAAGGAGTATGCTTTGAGAAGTAATAAATTTAGAAAAGTGAATAAGTAAAGTAAGAAAAGAAGATAGAATTTCAGTTTTAAAGAGTATGCTTTGAGAAGTAATAAGTATTTTGAAAAGTGAATAAGTAAAGTAAGAAAAGAAGATAGAATTTCAGATTTAAGCAGTATGCTTTGAGAAGTAATAAGTATTTTGAAAAGTGAATAAGTAAAGTAAGAAAAGAAGATAGAATTTCAGTTTTAAGGAGTATGCTTTGAGAAGTAATAAGTATTCAGAAAAGTGAATAAGTAAAGTAAGAAAAGAAGATAGAATTTCAGTTTTAGGAGTATGCTTTAAGAAGTAATAAGTATTTAGAAAAGTGAATAAGTAAAGTAAGAAAAGATGATAGAATTTCAGTTTTAAAGAGTATGCTTTGAGAAGTAATAAGTATTTAGAAAAGTGAATAAGTAAAGTAAGAAAAGAAGATAGAATTTCAGTTTTAAGCAGTATGCTTTGAGAAGTAATAAGTATTTTGAAAAGTGAATAAGTAAAGTAAGAAAAGAAGATAGAATTTAAGTTTTAAGCAGTATGCTTTAAGAAGTAATAAGTATTTTGAAAAGTGAATAAGTAAAGTAAGAAAAGAAGATAGAATTTCAGTTTTAAGGAGTATGCTTTGAGAAGTAATATGTATTTAGAAAAGTGAAGAAGTAAGTAAGAAAAGAAGATAGAATTTCAGTTTTAAAGAGTATGCTTTGAGAAGTAATAAGTATTTAGAAAAGTGAAGAAGTAAAGTAAGAAAAGAAGATAGAATTTCAGTTTTAAGGAGTATGCTTTGAGAAGTAATAAGTATTTTGAAAAGTGAATAAGTAAAGTAAGAAAAGAAGATAGAATTTCAGTTTTAAGGAGTATGCTTTGAGAAGTAATAAGTATTTTGAAAAGTGAAGAAGTAAAGTAAGAAAAGAAGATAGAATTTCAGTTTTAAGGAGTATGCTTTGAGAAGTAATAAGTATTTAGAAAAGTGAATAAGTAAAGTAAGAAAAGAAGATAGAATTTCAGTTTTAGGAGTATGCTTTAAGAAGTAATAAGTATTTTGAAAAGCGAAGAAGTAAAGTAAGAAAAGAAGATAGAATTTCAGTTTTAAGGAGTATGCTTTAAGAAGTAATAAGTATTTTGAAAAGTGAATAAGTAAAGTAAGAAAAGATGATAGAATTTCAGTTTTAAAGAGTATGCTTTAAGAAGTAATAAGTATTCAGAAAAGTGAATAAGTAAAGTAAGAAAAGAAGATAGAATTTCAGTTTTAAGGAGTATGCTTTGAGAAGTAATAAGTATTTTGAAAAGTGAAGAAGTAAAGTAAGAAAAGAAGATAGAATTTCGTTTTAGGAGTATGCTTTAAGAAGTAATAAGTATTTTGAAAAGCGAAGAAGTAAAGTAAGAAAAGAAGATAGAATTTCAGTTTTAAGGAGTATGCTTTAAGAAGTAATAAGTATTCAGAAAAGTGAATAAGTAAAGTAAGAAAAGAAGATAGAATTTCAGTTTTAAGGAGTATGCTTTGAGAAGTAATAAGTATTTTGAAAAGTGAAGAAGTAAAGTAAGAAAAGAAGATAGAATTTCAGTTTTAGGAGTATGCTTTAAGAAGTAATAAGTATTTAGAAAAGTGAATAAGTAAAGTAAGAAAAGAAGATAGAATTTCAGTTTTAAAGAGTATGCTTTGAGAAGTAATAAGTATTTAGAAAAGTGAATAAGTAAAGTAAGAAAAGAAGATAGAATTTCAGTTTTAAGGAGTATGCTTTGAGAAGTAATAAGTATTTAGAAAAGTGAAGAAGTAAAGTAAGAAAAGAAGATAGAATTTCAGTTTTAAGCAGTATGCTTTAAGAAGTAATAAGTATTTTGAAAAGTGAATAAGTAAAGTAAGAAAAGAAGATAGAATTTCAGTTTTAAGCAGTATGCTTTAAGAAGTAATAAGTATTTTGAAAAGTGAATAAGTAAAGTAAGAAAAGAAGATAGAATTTCAGTTTTAAGCAGTATGCTTTAAGAAGTAATAAGTATTTTGAAAAGTGAATAAGTAAAGTAAGAAAAGAAGATAGAATTTCAGTTTTAAGCAGTATGCTTTAAGAAGTAATAAGTATTTTGAAAAGTGAATAAGTAAAGTAAGAAAAGAAGATAGAATTTCAGTTTTAAGGAGTATGCTTTGAGAAGTAATAAGTATTTTGAAAAGTGAAGAAGTAAAGTAAGAAAAGAAGATAGAATTTCAGTTTTAAGCAGTATGCTTTAAGAAGTAATAAGTATTTAGAAAAGTGAATAAGTAAAGTAAGAAAAGAAGATAGAATTTCAGTTTTAAAGAGTATGCTTTGAGAAGTAATAAGTATTTAGAAAAGTGAATAAGTAAAGTAAGAAAAGAAGATAGAATTTCAGTTTAAGGAGTATGCTTTGAGAAGTAATAAGTATTTAGAAAAGTGAATAAGTAAAGTAAGAAAAGAAGATAGAATTTCAGTTTTAAGGAGTATGCTTTGAGAAGTAATAAGTATTCAGAAAAGTGAATAAGTAAAGTAAGAAAAGAAGATAGAATTTCAGTTTTAGGAGTATGCATTGAGAAGTAATAAGTATTTAGAAAAGTGAATAAGTAAAGTAAGAAAAGAAGATAGAATTTCAGTTTAAGGAGTATGCTTTGAGAAGTAATAAGTATTTAGAAAAGTGAATAAGTAAAGTAAGAAAAGAAGATAGAATTTCAGTTTTAAGGAGTATGCTTTGAGAAGTAATAAGTATTTAGAAAAGTGAAGAAGTAAAGTAAGAAAAGAAGATAGAATTTCAGTTTTAAGGAGTATGCTTTGAGAAGTAATAAGTATTTAGAAAAGTGAATAAGTAAAGTAAGAAAAGAAGATAGAATTTCAGTTTTAGGAGTATGCTTTGAGAAGTAATAAGTATTTAGAAAAGTGAATAAGTAAAGTAAGAAAAGATGATAGAATTTCGTTTTAGGAGTATGCTTTAGAAGTAATAAATTTAGAAAAGTGAATAAGTAAAGTAAGAAAAGAAGATAGAATTTCAGTTTTAAAGAGTATGCTTTGAGAAGTAATAAGTATTTAGAAAAGTGAAGAAGTAAAGTAAGAAAAGAAGATAGAATTTCAGTTTTAAGGAGTATGCTTTGAGAAGTAATAAGTATTTAGAAAAGTGAATAAGTAAAGTAAGAAAAGAAGATAGAATTTCGTTTTAGGAGTATGCTTTAGAAGTAATAAATTTAGAAAAGTGAATAAGTAAAGTAAGAAAAGAAGATAGAATTTCAGTTTTAAAGAGTATGCTTTGAGAAGTAATAAGTATTTTGAAAAGTGAATAAGTAAAGTAAGAAAAGAAGATAGAATTTCAGATTTAAGCAGTATGCTTTGAGAAGTAATAAGTATTTTGAAAAGTGAATAAGTAAAGTAAGAAAAGAAGATAGAATTTCAGTTTTAAGGAGTATGCTTTGAGAAGTAATAAGTATTCAGAAAAGTGAATAAGTAAAGTAAGAAAAGAAGATAGAATTTCAGTTTTAGGAGTATGCTTTAAGAAGTAATAAGTATTTAGAAAAGTGAATAAGTAAAGTAAGAAAAGATGATAGAATTTCAGTTTTAAAGAGTATGCTTTGAGAAGTAATAAGTATTTAGAAAAGTGAATAAGTAAAGTAAGAAAAGAAGATAGAATTTCAGTTTTAAGCAGTATGCTTTGAGAAGTAATAAGTATTTTGAAAAGTGAATAAGTAAAGTAAGAAAAGAAGATAGAATTTAAGTTTTAAGCAGTATGCTTTAAGAAGTAATAAGTATTTTGAAAAGTGAATAAGTAAAGTAAGAAAAGAAGATAGAATTTCAGTTTTAAGGAGTATGCTTTGAGAAGTAATATGTATTTAGAAAAGTGAAGAAGTAAGTAAGAAAAGAAGATAGAATTTCAGTTTTAAGGAGTATGCTTTGAGAAGTAATAAGTATTTAGAAAAGTGAAGAAGTAAAGTAAGAAAAGAAGATAGAATTTCAGTTTTAAGGAGTATGCTTTGAGAAGTAATAAGTATTTTGAAAAGTGAATAAGTAAAGTAAGAAAAGAAGATAGAATTTCAGTTTTAAGGAGTATGCTTTGAGAAGTAATAAGTATTTTGAAAAGTGAAGAAGTAAAGTAAGAAAAGAAGATAGAATTTCAGTTTTAGGAGTATGCTTTAAGAAGTAATAAGTATTTAGAAAAGTGAATAAGTAAAGTAAGAAAAGAAGATAGAATTTCAGTTTTAGGAGTATGCTTTAAGAAGTAATAAGTATTTTGAAAAGCGAAGAAGTAAAGTAAGAAAAGAAGATAGAATTTCAGTTTTAAGGAGTATGCTTTAAGAAGTAATAAGTATTTTGAAAAGTGAATAAGTAAAGTAAGAAAAGATGATAGAATTTCAGTTTTAAAGAGTATGCTTTAAGAAGTAATAAGTATTCAGAAAAGTGAATAAGTAAAGTAAGAAAAGAAGATAGAATTTCAGTTTTAAGGAGTATGCTTTGAGAAGTAATAAGTATTTTGAAAAGTGAAGAAGTAAAGTAAGAAAAGAAGATAGAATTTCAGTTTTAGGAGTATGCTTTAAGAAGTAATAAGTATTTTGAAAAGCGAAGAAGTAAAGTAAGAAAAGAAGATAGAATTTCAGTTTTAAGGAGTATGCTTTAAGAAGTAATAAGTATTCAGAAAAGTGAATAAGTAAAGTAAGAAAAGAAGATAGAATTTCAGTTTTAAGGAGTATGCTTTGAGAAGTAATAAGTATTTTGAAAAGTGAATAAGTAAAGTAAGAAAAGAAGATAGAATTTCAGTTTTAAGGAGTATGCTTTAAGAAGTAATAAGTATTTAGAAAAGTGAATAAGTAAAGTAAGAAAAGAAGATAGAATTTCAGTTTTAAAGAGTATGCTTTGAGAAGTAATAAGTATTTAGAAAAGTGAATAAGTAAAGTAAGAAAAGAAGATAGAATTTCAGTTTTAAGGAGTATGCTTTGAGAAGTAATAAGTATTTTGAAAAGTGAAGAAGTAAAGTAAGAAAAGAAGATAGAATTTCAGTTTTAGGAGTATGCTTTAAGAAGTAATAAGTATTTTGAAAAGCGAAGAAGTAAAGTAAGAAAAGAAGATAGAATTTCAGTTTTAAGGAGTATGCTTTAAGAAGTAATAAGTATTCAGAAAAGTGAATAAGTAAAGTAAGAAAAGAAGATAGAATTTCAGTTTTAAGGAGTATGCTTTGAGAAGTAATAAGTATTTTGAAAAGTGAATAAGTAAAGTAAGAAAAGAAGATAGAATTTCAGTTTTAAGGAGTATGCTTTAAGAAGTAATAAGTATTTAGAAAAGTGAATAAGTAAAGTAAGAAAAGAAGATAGAATTTCAGTTTTAAAGAGTATGCTTTGAGAAGTAATAAGTATTTAGAAAAGTGAATAAGTAAAGTAAGAAAAGAAGATAGAATTTCAGTTTTAAGGAGTATGCTTTGAGAAGTAATAAGTATTTAGAAAAGTGAAGAAGTAAAGTAAGAAAAGAAGATAGAATTTCAGTTTTAAGCAGTATGCTTTAAGAAGTAATAAGTATTTTGAAAAGTGAATAAGTAAAGTAAGAAAAGAAGATAGAATTTCAGTTTTAAGCAGTATGCTTTAAGAAGTAATAAGTATTTTGAAAAGTGAATAAGTAAAGTAAGAAAAGAAGATAGAATTTCAGTTTTAAGCAGTATGCTTTGAGAAGTAATAAGTATTTAGAAAAGCGAAGAAGTAAAGTAAGAAAAGAAGATAGAATTTCAGTTTTAAGGAGTATGCTTTAAGAAGTAATAAGTATTCAGAAAAGTGAATAAGTAAAGTAAGAAAAGAAGATAGAATTTCAGTTTTAAGGAGTATGCTTTGAGAAGTAATAAGTATTTTGAAAAGTGAAGAAGTAAAGTAAGAAAAGAAGATAGAATTTCAGTTTTAAGCAGTATGCTTTAAGAAGTAATAAGTATTTAGAAAAGTGAATAAGTAAAGTAAGAAAAGAAGATAGAATTTCAGTTTTAAAGAGTATGCTTTGAGAAGTAATAAGTATTTAGAAAAGTGAATAAGTAAAGTAAGAAAAGAAGATAGAATTTCAGATTTAAGCAGTATGCTTTGAGAAGTAATAAGTATTTTGAAAAGTGAATAAGTAAAGTAAGAAAAGAAGATAGAATTTCAGTTTTAAGGAGTATGCTTTGAGAAGTAATAAGTATTCAGAAAAGTGAATAAGTAAAGTAAGAAAAGAAGATAGAATTTCAGTTTTAGGAGTATGCATTGAGAAGTAATAAGTATTTAGAAAAGTGAATAAGTAAAGTAAGAAAAGAAGATAGAATTTCAGTTTAAGGAGTATGCTTTGAGAAGTAATAAGTATTTTGAAAAGTGAATAAGTAAAGTAAGAAAAGAAGATAGAATTTCAGTTTTAAGCAGTATGCTTTGAGAAGTAATAAGTATTTAGAAAAGTGAAGAAGTAAAGTAAGAAAAGAAGATAGAATTTCAGTTTTAAGCAGTATGCTTTGAGAAGTAATAAGTATTTAGAAAAGTGAATAAGTAAAGTAAGAAAAGAAGATAGAATTTCAGTTTTAGGAGTATGCTTTGAGAAGTAATAAGTATTTAGAAAAGTGAATAAGTAAAGTAAGAAAAGATGATAGAATTTCAGTTTTAAGGAGTATGCTTTGAGAAGTAATAAGTATTTTGAAAAGTGAATAAGTAAAGTAAGAAAAGAAGATAGAATTTCAGTTTTAAGGAGTATGCTTTGAGAAGTAATAAGTATTCAGAAAAGTGAAGAAGTAAAGTAAGAAAAGAAGATAGAATTTCAGTTTTAAGCAGTATGCTTTGAGAAGTAATAAGTATTTAGAAAAGTGAAGAAGTAAAGTAAGAAAAGAAGATAGAATTTCGTTTTAGGAGTATGCTTTAGAAGTAATAAATTTAGAAAAGTGAATAAGTAAAGTAAGAAAAGAAGATAGAATTTCAGTTTTAGGAGTATGCTTTAGAAGTAATAAATTTAGAAAAGTGAAGAAGTAAAGTAAGAAAAGAAGATAGAATTTCGTTTTAGGAGTATGCTTTAAGAAGTAATAAGTATTCAGAAAAGTGAAGAAGTAAAGTAAGAAAAGAAGATAGAATTTCAGTTTTAAGCAGTATGCTTTAAGAAGTAATAAGTATTTTGAAAAGTGAATAAGTAAAGTAAGAAAAGAAGATAGAATTTCAGTTTTAGGAGTATGCTTTAAGAAGTAATAAGTATTTTGAAAAGTGAATAAGTAAAGTAAGAAAAGAAGATAGAATTTCAGTTTTAAGGAGTATGCTTTGAGAAGTAATAAGTATTTTGAAAAGTGAAGAAGTAAAGTAAGAAAAGAAGATAGAATTTCAGTTTTAGGAGTATGCTTTAAGAAGTAATAAGTATTTAGAAAAGTGAATAAGTAAAGTAAGAAAAGAAGATAGAATTTCGTTTTAGGAGTATGCTTTAGAAGTAATAAATTTAGAAAAGTGAATAAGTAAAGTAAGAAAAGAAGATAGAATTTCAGTTTTAGGAGTATGCTTTAGAAGTAATAAATTTAGAAAAGTGAAGAAGTAAAGTAAGAAAAGAAGATAGAATTTCGTTTTAGGAGTATGCTTTAAGAAGTAATAAGTATTCAGAAAAGTGAAGAAGTAAAGTAAGAAAAGAAGATAGAATTTCAGTTTTAAGCAGTATGCTTTAAGAAGTAATAAGTATTTTGAAAAGTGAATAAGTAAAGTAAGAAAAGAAGATAGAATTTCAGTTTTAGGAGTATGCTTTAAGAAGTAATAAGTATTTTGAAAAGTGAATAAGTAAAGTAAGAAAAGAAGATAGAATTTCAGTTTTAAGGAGTATGCTTTGAGAAGTAATAAGTATTTTGAAAAGTGAAGAAGTAAAGTAAGAAAAGAAGATAGAATTTCAGTTTTAGGAGTATGCTTTAAGAAGTAATAAGTATTTAGAAAAGTGAATAAGTAAAGTAAGAAAAGATGATAGAATTTCAGTTTTAAAGAGTATGCTTTGAGAAGTAATAAGTATTTTGAAAAGTGAAGAAGTAAAGTAAGAAAAGAAGATAGAATTTCAGTTTTAGGAGTATGCTTTGAGAAGTAATAAGTATTTTGAAAAGTGAATAAGTAAAGTAAGAAAAGAAGATAGAATTTCAGTTTTAAGGAGTATGCTTTGAGAAGTAATAAGTATTCAGAAAAGTGAATAAGTAAAGTAAGAAAAGAAGATAGAATTTCAGTTTTAGGAGTATGCTTTAAGAAGTAATAAGTATTTAGAAAAGTGAATAAGTAAAGTAAGAAAAGATGATAGAATTTCAGTTTTAAAGAGTATGCTTTGAGAAGTAATAAGTATTTAGAAAAGTGAATAAGTAAAGTAAGAAAAGAAGATAGAATTTCAGTTTTAAGCAGTATGCTTTGAGAAGTAATAAGTATTTAGAAAAGTGAATAAGTAAAGTAAGAAAAGAAGATAGAATTTCAGTTTTAAGGAGTATGCTTTGAGAAGTAATAAGTATTTTGAAAAGTGAATAAGTAAAGTAAGAAAAGAAGATAGAATTTCAGTTTTAAGGAGTATGCTTTGAGAAGTAATAAGTATTTTGAAAAGTGAAGAAGTAAAGTAAGAAAAGAAGATAGAATTTCAGTTTTAGGAGTATGCTTTAAGAAGTAATAAGTATTTTGAAAAGCGAAGAAGTAAAGTAAGAAAAGAAGATAGAATTTCAGTTTTAAGGAGTATGCTTTAAGAAGTAATAAGTATTTAGAAAAGTGAATAAGTAAAGTAAGAAAAGAAGATAGAATTTCAGTTTTAAGCAGTATGCTTTGAGAAGTAATAAGTATTTTGAAAAGTGAAGAAGTAAAGTAAGAAAAGAAGATAGAATTTCAGTTTTAGGAGTATGCTTTAAGAAGTAATAAGTATTTAGAAAAGTGAATAAGTAAAGTAAGAAAAGAAGATAGAATTTCAGTTTTAAAGAGTATGCTTTGAGAAGTAATAAGTATTTTGAAAAGTGAAGAAGTAAAGTAAGAAAAGAAGATAGAATTTCAGTTTTAGGAGTATGCTTTGAGAAGTAATAAGTATTTTGAAAAGTGAATAAGTAAAGTAAGAAAAGAAGATAGAATTTCAGTTTTAAGGAGTATGCTTTGAGAAGTAATAAGTATTCAGAAAAGTGAATAAGTAAAGTAAGAAAAGAAGATAGAATTTCAGTTTTAGGAGTATGCTTTAAGAAGTAATAAGTATTTAGAAAAGTGAATAAGTAAAGTAAGAAAAGATGATAGAATTTCAGTTTTAAAGAGTATGCTTTGAGAAGTAATAAGTATTTAGAAAAGTGAATAAGTAAAGTAAGAAAAGAAGATAGAATTTCAGTTTTAAGCAGTATGCTTTGAGAAGTAATAAGTATTTAGAAAAGTGAATAAGTAAAGTAAGAAAAGAAGATAGAATTTCAGTTTTAAGGAGTATGCTTTGAGAAGTAATAAGTATTTTGAAAAGTGAATAAGTAAAGTAAGAAAAGAAGATAGAATTTCAGTTTTAAGGAGTATGCTTTGAGAAGTAATAAGTATTTTGAAAAGTGAAGAAGTAAAGTAAGAAAAGAAGATAGAATTTCAGTTTTAGGAGTATGCTTTAAGAAGTAATAAGTATTTTGAAAAGCGAAGAAGTAAAGTAAGAAAAGAAGATAGAATTTCAGTTTTAAGGAGTATGCTTTAAGAAGTAATAAGTATTTAGAAAAGTGAATAAGTAAAGTAAGAAAAGAAGATAGAATTTCAGTTTTAAAGAGTATGCTTTGAGAAGTAATAAGTATTTAGAAAAGTGAAGAAGTAAAGTAAGAAAAGAAGATAGAATTTCAGTTTTAAGCAGTATGCTTTGAGAAGTAATAAGTATTTAGAAAAGTGAATAAGTAAAGTAAGAAAAGAAGATAGAATTTCAGTTTTAAGGAGTATGCTTTGAGAAGTAATAAGTATTTTGAAAAGTGAATAAGTAAAGTAAGAAAAGAAGATAGAATTTCAGTTTTAAGGAGTATGCTTTAAGAAGTAATAAGTATTTTGAAAAGTGAATAAGTAAAGTAAGAAAAGAAGATAGAATTTCAGTTTTAAGGAGTATGCTTTGAGAAGTAATAAGTATTTAGAAAAGTGAAGAAGTAAAGTAAGAAAAGAAGATAGAATTTCAGTTTTAGGAGTATGCTTTAAGAAGTAATAAGTATTTAGAAAAGTGAATAAGTAAAGTAAGAAAAGAAGATAGAATTTCAGTTTTAAAGAGTATGCTTTGAGAAGTAATAAGTATTTAGAAAAGTGAAGAAGTAAAGTAAGAAAAGAAGATAGAATTTCAGTTTTAAGCAGTATGCTTTGAGAAGTAATAAGTATTTAGAAAAGTGAATAAGTAAAGTAAGAAAAGAAGATAGAATTTCAGTTTTAAGGAGTATGCTTTGAGAAGTAATAAGTATTTAGAAAAGTGAATAAGTAAAGTAAGAAAAGATGATAGAATTTCAGTTTTAAGGAGTATGCTTTGAGAAGTAATAAGTATTTTGAAAAGTGAATAAGTAAAGTAAGAAAAGAAGATAGAATTTCAGTTTTAAGGAGTATGCTTTGAGAAGTAATAAGTATTCAGAAAAGTGAAGAAGTAAAGTAAGAAAAGAAGATAGAATTTCAGTTTTAAGCAGTATGCTTTGAGAAGTAATAAGTATTTTGAAAAGTGAATAAGTAAAGTAAGAAAAGAAGATAGAATTTCAGTTTTAAGGATTATGCTTTGAGAAGTAATAAGTATTTAGAAAAGTGAATAAGTAAAGTAAGAAAAGAAGATAGAATTTCAGTTTAAGGAGTATGCTTTAAGAAGTAATAAGTATTTTGAAAAGTGAATAAGTAAAGTAAGAAAAGACGATAGAATTTCGGTTTTAGGAGTATGCTTTAAGAAGTAATAAGTATTTTGAAAAGTGAATAAGTAAAGTAAGAAAAGAAGATAGAATTTCAGTTTTAGGAGTATGCTTTGAGAAGTAATAAATTTAGAAAAGTGAAGAAGTAAAGTAAGAAAAGAAGATAGAATTTCAGTTTTAGGAGTATGCTTTGAGAAGTAATAAGTATTTTGAAAAGTGAATAAGTAAAGTAAGAAAAGAAGATAGAATTTCAGTTTTAAGGAGTATGCTTTGAGAAGTAATAAGTATTTAGAAAAGTGAAGAAGTAAAGTAAGAAAAGAAGATAGAATTTCAGTTTTAAGGAGTATGCTTTGAGAAGTAATAAGTATTTTGAAAAGTGAATAAGTAAAGTAAGAAAAGAAGATAGAATTTCAGTTTTAAGGAGTATGCTTTGAGAAGTAATAAGTATTTTGAAAAGTGAATAAGTAAAGTAAGAAAAGAAGATAGAATTTCAGTTTTAAGGAGTATGCTTTAAGAAGTAATAAGTATTCAGAAAAGTGAATAAGTAAAGTAAGAAAAGAAGATAGAATTTCAGTTTTAAGGAGTATGCTTTGAGAAGTAATAAGTATTTAGAAAAGTGAATAAGTAAAGTAAGAAAAGAAGATAGAATTTCAGTTTTAAGCAGTATGCTTTGAGAAGTAATAAGTATTTAGAAAAGTGAATAAGTAAAGTAAGAAAAGAAGATAGAATTTCGGTTTTAGGAGTATGCTTTAAGAAGTAATAAGTATTCAGAAAAGTGAATAAGTAAAGTAAGAAAAGAAGATAGAATTTCAGTTTTAAAGAGTATGCTTTGAGAAGTAATAAGTATTTAGAAAAGTGAAGAAGTAAAGTAAGAAAAGAAGATAGAATTTCGTTTTAGGAGTATGCTTTAGAAGTAATAAGTATTTAGAAAAGTGAAGAAGTAAAGTAAGAAAAGAAGATAGAATTTCAGTTTTAAGGAGTATGCTTTGAGAAGTAATAAGTATTTTGAAAAGTGAATAAGTAAAGTAAGAAAAGAAGATAGAATTTCAGATTTAAGCAGTATGCTTTGAGAAGTAATAAGTATTTTGAAAAGTGAATAAGTAAAGTAAGAAAAGAAGATAGAATTTCAGTTTTAAGCAGTATGCTTTGAGAAGTAATAAGTATTTTGAAAAGTGAATAAGTAAAGTAAGAAAAGAAGATAGAATTTCAGTTTTAAGGATTATGCTTTGAGAAGTAATAAGTATTTTGAAAAATGAATAAGTAAAGTAAGAAAAGAAGATAGAATTTCAGTTTTAGCAGTATGCTTTGAGAAGTAATAAGTATTTTGAAAAGTGAATAAGTAAAGTAAGAAAAGAAGATAGAATTTCAGTTTTAAGGAGTATGCTTTGAGAAGTAATAAGTATTTAGAAAAGTGAATAAGTAAAGTAAGAAAAGAAGATAGAATTTCAGTTTTAAGGAGTATGCTTTGAGAAGTAATAAGTATTTAGAAAAGTGAAGAAGTAAAGTAAGAAAAGAAGATAGAATTTCAGTTTTAAGGAGTATGCTTTGAGAAGTAATAAGTATTTTGAAAAGTGAATAAGTAAAGTAAGAAAAGAAGATAGAATTTCAGTTTTAGGAGTATGCTTTGAGAAGTAATAAGTATTTTGAAAAGTGAATAAGTAAAGTAAGAAAAGAAGATAGAATTTCAGTTTTAAGGAGTATGCTTTGAGAAGTAATAAGTATTTAGAAAAGTGAAGAAGTAAAGTAAGAAAAGAAGATAGAATTTCAGTTTTAAGGAGTATGCTTTGAGAAGTAATAAGTATTTTGAAAAGTGAATAAGTAAAGTAAGAAAAGAAGATAGAATTTCAGTTTTAAGGAGTATGCTTTGAGAAGTAATAAGTATTTTGAAAAGTGAATAAGTAAAGTAAGAAAAGAAGATAGAATTTCAGTTTTAAGGAGTATGCTTTAAGAAGTAATAAGTATTCAGAAAAGTGAATAAGTAAAGTAAGAAAAGAAGATAGAATTTCAGTTTTAAGGAGTATGCTTTGAGAAGTAATAAGTATTTAGAAAAGTGAATAAGTAAAGTAAGAAAAGAAGATAGAATTTCAGTTTTAAGCAGTATGCTTTGAGAAGTAATAAGTATTTAGAAAAGTGAATAAGTAAAGTAAGAAAAGAAGATAGAATTTCGGTTTTAGGAGTATGCTTTAAGAAGTAATAAGTATTCAGAAAAGTGAATAAGTAAAGTAAGAAAAGAAGATAGAATTTCAGTTTTAAAGAGTATGCTTTGAGAAGTAATAAGTATTTAGAAAAGTGAAGAAGTAAAGTAAGAAAAGAAGATAGAATTTCGTTTTAGGAGTATGCTTTAGAAGTAATAAGTATTTAGAAAAGTGAAGAAGTAAAGTAAGAAAAGAAGATAGAATTTCAGTTTTAAGGAGTATGCTTTGAGAAGTAATAAGTATTTTGAAAAGTGAATAAGTAAAGTAAGAAAAGAAGATAGAATTTCAGATTTAAGCAGTATGCTTTGAGAAGTAATAAGTATTTAGAAAAGTGAAGAAGTAAAGTAAGAAAAGAAGATAGAATTTCAGTTTTAAGGAGTATGCTTTGAGAAGTAATAAGTATTTTGAAAAGTGAATAAGTAAAGTAAGAAAAGAAGATAGAATTTCAGTTTTAAGGAGTATGCTTTGAGAAGTAATAAGTATTCAGAAAAGTGAATAAGTAAAGTAAGAAAAGAAGATAGAATTTCAGTTTTAAGCAGTATGCTTTGAGAAGTAATAAGTATTTTGAAAAGTGAATAAGTAAAGTAAGAAAAGAAGATAGAATTTCAGTTTTAAGAAGTATGCTTTGAGAAGTAATAAGTATTTTGAAAAGTGAATAAGTAAAGTAAGAAAAGAAGATAGAATTTCAGATTTAAGCAGTATGCTTTGAGAAGTAATAAGTATTTTGAAAAGTGAATAAGTAAAGTAAGAAAAGAAGATAGAATTTCAGTTTTAAGCAGTATGCTTTGAGAAGTAATAAGTATTTTGAAAAGTGAATAAGTAAAGTAAGAAAAGAAGATAGAATTTCAGTTTTAAGGATTATGCTTTGAGAAGTAATAAGTATTTTGAAAAATGAATAAGTAAAGTAAGAAAAGAAGATAGAATTTCAGTTTTAGCAGTATGCTTTGAGAAGTAATAAGTATTTTGAAAAGTGAATAAGTAAAGTAAGAAAAGAAGATAGAATTTCAGTTTTAAGGAGTATGCTTTGAGAAGTAATAAGTATTTAGAAAAGTGAATAAGTAAAGTAAGAAAAGAAGATAGAATTTCAGTTTTAAGGAGTATGCTTTGAGAAGTAATAAGTATTTAGAAAAGTGAAGAAGTAAAGTAAGAAAAGAAGATAGAATTTCAGTTTTAAGGAGTATGCTTTGAGAAGTAATAAGTATTTTGAAAAGTGAATAAGTAAAGTAAGAAAAGAAGATAGAATTTCAGTTTTAAGGAGTATGCTTTGAGAAGTAATAAGTATTCAGAAAAGTGAATAAGTAAAGTAAGAAAAGAAGATAGAATTTCAGTTTTAAGCAGTATGCTTTGAGAAGTAATAAGTATTTTGAAAAGTGAATAAGTAAAGTAAGAAAAGAAGATAGAATTTCAGTTTTAAGAAGTATGCTTTGAGAAGTAATAAGTATTTAGAAAAGTGAATAAGTAAAGTAAGAAAAGAAGATAGAATTTCAGATTTAAGCAGTATGCTTTGAGAAGTAATAAGTATTTTGAAAAGTGAATAAGTAAAGTAAGAAAAGAAGATAGAATTTCAGTTTTAAGGAGTATGCTTTGAGAAGTAATAAGTATTTAGAAAAGTGAATAAGTAAAGTAAGAAAAGAAGATAGAATTTCAGTTTTAAGGAGTATGCTTTGAGAAGTAATAAGTATTTAGAAAAGTGAATAAGTAAAGTAAGAAAAGAAGATAGAATTTCAGTTTAAGGAGTATGCTTTAAGAAGTAATAAGTATTTAGAAAAGTGAATAAGTAAAGTAAGAAAAGAAGATAGAATTTCAGATTTAAGCAGTATGCTTTGAGAAGTAATAAGTATTTTGAAAAGTGAATAAGTAAAGTAAGAAAAGAAGATAGAATTTCAGTTTTAAGGAGTATGCTTTGAGAAGTAATAAGTATTTTGAAAAGTGAATAAGTAAAGTAAGAAAAGAAGATAGAATTTCAGTTTTAGGAGTATGCTTTAAGAAGTAATAAGTATTTAGAAAAGTGAAGAAGTAAAGTAAGAAAAGAAGATAGAATTTCAGTTTTAAGGAGTATGCTTTGAGAAGTAATAAGTATTTAGAAAAGTGAAGAAGTAAAGTAAGAAAAGAAGATAGAATTTCAGTTTTAGGAGTATGCTTTAAGAAGTAATAAGTATTTAGAAAAGTGAATAAGTAAAGTAAGAAAAGAAGATAGAATTTCAGTTTTAAGCAGTATGCTTTGAGAAGTAATAAGTATTTTGAAAAGTGAATAAGTAAAGTAAGAAAAGAAGATAGAATTTCAGTTTTAAGGAGTATGCTTTGAGAAGTAATAAGTATTTAGAAAAGTGAAGAAGTAAAGTAAGAAAAGAAGATAGAATTTCAGTTTTAAGGAGTATGCTTTGAGAAGTAATAAGTATTTAGAAAAGTGAAGAAGTAAAGTAAGAAAAGAAGATAGAATTTCAGTTTTAAGGAGTATGCTTTGAGAAGTAATAAGTATTTTGAAAAGTGAATAAGTAAAGTAAGAAAAGAAGATAGAATTTCAGTTTTAAGGAGTATGCTTTGAGAAGTAATAAGTATTTAGAAAAGTGAATAAGTAAAGTAAGAAAAGAAGATAGAATTTCAGTTTTAAGCAGTATGCTTTGAGAAGTAATAAGTATTTTGAAAAGTGAAGAAGTAAAGTAAGAAAAGAAGATAGAATTTCAGTTTTAGGAGTATGCTTTAAGAAGTAATAAGTATTTAGAAAAGTGAATAAGTAAAGTAAGAAAAGAAGATAGAATTTCAGTTTTAAGCAGTATGCTTTGAGAAGTAATAAGTATTTAGAAAAGTGAAGAAGTAAAGTAAGAAAAGAAGATAGAATTTCAGTTTTAAAGAGTATGCTTTAGAAGTAATAAGTATTTAGAAAAGTGAATAAGTAAAGTAAGAAAAGAAGATAGAATTTCAGTTTAAGGAGTATGCTTTAAGAAGTAATAAGTATTTAGAAAAGTGAATAAGTAAAGTAAGAAAAGAAGATAGAATTTCAGATTTAAGCAGTATGCTTTGAGAAGTAATAAGTATTTTGAAAAGTGAATAAGTAAAGTAAGAAAAGAAGATAGAATTTCAGTTTTAAGGAGTATGCTTTGAGAAGTAATAAGTATTTTGAAAAGTGAAGAAGTAAAGTAAGAAAAGAAGATAGAATTTCAGTTTTAGGAGTATGCTTTAAGAAGTAATAAGTATTTAGAAAAGTGAAGAAGTAAAGTAAGAAAAGAAGATAGAATTTCAGTTTTAAGGAGTATGCTTTGAGAAGTAATAAGTATTTAGAAAAGTGAAGAAGTAAAGTAAGAAAAGAAGATAGAATTTCAGTTTTAGGAGTATGCTTTAAGAAGTAATAAGTATTTAGAAAAGTGAATAAGTAAAGTAAGAAAAGAAGATAGAATTTCAGTTTTAAGGAGTATGCTTTGAGAAGTAATAAGTATTTAGAAAAGTGAAGAAGTAAAGTAAGAAAAGAAGATAGAATTTCAGTTTTAAGGATTATGCTTTGAGAAGTAATAAGTATTTAGAAAAGTGAATAAGTAAAGTAAGAAAAGAAGATAGAATTTCAGTTTAAGGAGTATGCTTTAAGAAGTAATAAGTATTTAGAAAAGTGAATAAGTAAAGTAAGAAAAGAAGATAGAATTTCAGATTTAAGGAGTATGCTTTGAGAAGTAATAAGTATTTAGAAAAGTGAAGAAGTAAAGTAAGAAAAGAAGATAGAATTTCAGTTTTAAGGAGTATGCTTTGAGAAGTAATAAGTATTTTGAAAAGTGAATAAGTAAAGTAAGAAAAGAAGATAGAATTTCAGTTTTAAGGAGTATGCTTTAAGAAGTAATAAGTATTTAGAAAAGTGAAGAAGTAAAGTAAGAAAAGAAGATAGAATTTCAGTTTTAAAGAGTATGCTTTAGAAGTAATAAGTATTTAGAAAAGTGAATAAGTAAAGTAAGAAAAGAAGATAGAATTTCAGTTTTAAGGAGTATGCTTTAGAAGTAATAAGTATTTAGAAAAGTGAATAAGTAAAGTAAGAAAAGATGATAGAATTTCAGTTTTAAAGAGTATGCTTTAAGAAGTAATAAGTATTTAGAAAAGTGAAGAAGTAAAGTAAGAAAAGAAGATAGAATTTCAGTTTTAAAGAGTATGCTTTAGAAGTAATAAGTATTTAGAAAAGTGAATAAGTAAAGTAAGAAAAGAAGATAGAATTTCAGTTTAAGGAGTATGCTTTAAGAAGTAATAAGTATTTAGAAAAGTGAATAAGTAAAGTAAGAAAAGAAGATAGAATTTCAGATTTAAGCAGTATGCTTTGAGAAGTAATAAGTATTTTGAAAAGTGAATAAGTAAAGTAAGAAAAGAAGATAGAATTTCAGTTTTAAGGAGTATGCTTTGAGAAGTAATAAGTATTTTGAAAAGTGAAGAAGTAAAGTAAGAAAAGAAGATAGAATTTCAGTTTTAGGAGTATGCTTTAAGAAGTAATAAGTATTTAGAAAAGTGAAGAAGTAAAGTAAGAAAAGAAGATAGAATTTCAGTTTTAAGGAGTATGCTTTGAGAAGTAATAAGTATTTAGAAAAGTGAAGAAGTAAAGTAAGAAAAGAAGATAGAATTTCAGTTTTAGGAGTATGCTTTAAGAAGTAATAAGTATTTAGAAAAGTGAATAAGTAAAGTAAGAAAAGAAGATAGAATTTCAGTTTTAAGGAGTATTTTGAGAAGTAATAAGTAGTGAAGAAGTGTAAGAAAAGAAGATAGAATTTCAGTTTTAAGAGCTTTGAGAAGTAATAAGTATTTAGAAAAGTGAATAAGTAAAGTAAGAGAAGATAGAGAAAGTATGAAGAAGTAATAAGTAAGAAAAGTGAATTCAGATTTAAGGAGTATGCTTTGATTAAGTATTTAGCGTTTTAGGATTATGCTTTAGAAGTAATAAGTATTTAGAAAAGTGAATAAGTAAAGTAAGAAAAGATGATAGAATTTCAGTTTTAAAGAGTATGCTTTGAGAAGTAATAAGTATTTTGAAAAGTGAATAAGTAAAGTAAGAAAAGAAGATAGAATTTCAGATTTAAGGAGTATGCTTTGAGAAGTAATAAGTATTTAGAAAAGTGAAGAAGTAAAGTAAGAAAAGATGATAGAATTTCAGTTTTAAGCAGTATGCTTTGAGAAGTAATAAGTATTTTGAAAAGTGAATAAGTAAAGTAAGAAAAGAAGATAGAATTTCAGTTTTAAAGAGTATGCTTTGAGAAGTAATAAGTATTTAGAAAAGTGAAGAAGTAAAGTAAGAAAAGAAGATAGAATTTCGTTTTAGGAGTATGCTTTAGAAGTAATAAGTATTTAGAAAAGTGAATAAGTAAAGTAAGAAAAGAAGATAGAATTTCAGTTTTAAGGATTATGCTTTGAGAAGTAATAAGTATTTAGAAAAGTGAATAAGTAAAGTAAGAAAAGAAGATAGAATTTCAGTTTTAGCAGTATGCTTTGAGAAGTAATAAGTATTTAGAAAAGTGAATAAGTAAAGTAAGAAAAGAAGATAGAATTTCGTTTTAGGAGTATGCTTTAGAAGTAATAAATTTAGAAAAGTGAATAAGTAAAGTAAGAAAAGAAGATAGAATTTCAGTTTTATGAGTATGCTTTGAGAAGTAATAAGTATTTAGAAAAGTGAAGAAGTAAAGTAAGAAAAGAAGATAGAATTTCGTTTTAGGAGTATGCTTTGAGAAGTAATAAGTATTTAGAAAAGTGAATAAGTAAAGTAAGAAAAGAAGATAGAATTTCAGATTTAAGCAGTATGCTTTGAGAAGTAATAAGTATTTAGAAAAGTGAATAAGTAAAGTAAGAAAAGAAGATAGAATTTCAGTTTTAGGAGTATGCTTTAGAAGTAATAAATTTAGAAAAGTGAATAAGTAAAGTAAGAAAAGAAGATAGAATTTCAGATTTAAGCAGTATGCTTTGAGAAGTAATAAGTATTTAGAAAAGTGAAGAAGTAAAGTAAGAAAAGAAGATAGGATTTCAGTTTTAGGAGTATGCTTTAGAAGTAATAAATTTAGAAAAGTGAATAAGTAAAGTAAGAAAAGAAGATAGAATTTCAGTTTTAAGCAGTATGCTTTGAGAAGTAATAAGTATTTAGAAAAGTGAAGAAGTAAAGTAAGAAAAGAAGATAGAATTTCAGTTTTAAAGAGTATGCTTTAGAAGTAATAAGTATTTAGAAAAGTGAATAAGTAAAGTAAGAAATGAAGATAGAATTTCAGTTTTAAGGAGTATGCTTTGAGAAGTAATAAGTATTTAGAAAAGTGAATAAGTAAAGTAAGAAAAGAAGATAGAATTTCAGATTTAAGCAGTATGCTTTGAGAAGTAATAAGTATTTTGAAAAGTGAATAAGTAAAGTAAGAAAAGAAGATAGAATTTCAGTTTTAAGCAGTATGCTTTGAGAAGTAATAAGTATTTAGAAAAGTGAATAAGTAAAGTAAGAAAAGAAGATAGAATTTCAGATTTAAGCAGTATGCTTTGAGAAGTAATAAGTATTTAGAAAAGTGAATAAGTAAAGTAAGAAAAGAAGATAGAATTTCAGTTTTAAGGAGTATGCTTTGAGAAGTAATAAGTATTTAGAAAAGTGAAGAAGTAAAGTAAGAAAAGAAGATAGAATTTCGTTTTAGGAGTATGCTTTAGAAGTAATAAATTTAGAAAAGTGAATAAGTAAAGTAAGAAAAGAAGATAGAATTTCAGTTTAAGGAGTATGCTTTAGAAGTAATAAATTTAGAAAAGTGAATAAGTAAAGTAAGAAAAGAAGATAGAATTTCAGTTTTAAGGAGTATGCTTTGAGAAGTAATAAGTATTTAGAAAAGTGAATAAGTAAAGTAAGAAAAGAAGATAGAATTTCAGTTTTAAGGAGTATGCTTTGAGAAGTAATAAGTATTTAGAAAAGTGAAGAAGTAAAGTAAGAAAAGAAGATAGAATTTCAGTTTTAAGCAGTATGCTTTGAGAAGTAATAAGTATTTTGAAAAGTGAAGAAGTAAAGTAAGAAAAGAAGATAGAATTTCAGTTTAAGCAGTATGCTTTGAGAAGTAATAAGTATTTAGAAAAGTGAATAAGTAAAGTAAGAAAAGAAGATAGAATTTCAGTTTTAAGGAGTATGCTTTGAGAAGTAATAAGTATTTAGAATAGTGAAGAAGTAAAGTAAGAAAAGAAGATAGAATTTCGTTTTAGGAGTATGCTTTAGAAGTAATAAGTATTTAGAAAAGTGAATAAGTAAAGTAAGAAAAGAAGATAGAATTTCGTTTTAGGAGTATGCTTTAGAAGTAATAAATTTAGAAAAGTGAATAAGTAAAGTAAGAAAAGAAGATAGAATTTCAGTTTTAAGCAGTATGCTTTGAGAAGTAATAAGTATTTTGAAAAGTGAATAAGTAAAGTAAGAAAAGAAGATAGAATTTCAGTTTTAAAGAGTATGCTTTGAGAAGTAATAAGTATTTAGAAAAGTGAAGAAGTAAAGTAAGAAAAGAAGATAGAATTTCGTTTTAGGAGTATGCTTTAGAAGTAATAAGTATTTAGAAAAGTGAATAAGTAAAGTAAGAAAAGAAGATAGAATTTCAGTTTTAAGGAGTATGCTTTGAGAAGTAATAAGTATTTAGAAAAGTGAATAAGTAAAGTAAGAAAAGAAGATAGAATTTCAGTTTTAGCAGTATGCTTTGAGAAGTAATAAGTATTTAGAAAAGTGAATAAGTAAAGTAAGAAAAGAAGATAGAATTTCGTTTTAGGAGTATGCTTTAGAAGTAATAAATTTAGAAAAGTGAATAAGTAAAGTAAGAAAAGAAGATAGAATTTCAGTTTTATGAGTATGCTTTGAGAAGTAATAAGTATTTAGAAAAGTGAAGAAGTAAAGTAAGAAAAGAAGATAGAATTTCGTTTTAGGAGTATGCTTTGAGAAGTAATAAGTATTTAGAAAAGTGAATAAGTAAAGTAAGAAAAGAAGATAGAATTTCAGATTTAAGCAGTATGCTTTGAGAAGTAATAAGTATTTAGAAAAGTGAAGAAGTAAAGTAAGAAAAGAAGATAGAATTTCAGTTTTAGGAGTATGCTTTAGAAGTAATAAATTTAGAAAAGTGAATAAGTAAAGTAAGAAAAGAAGATAGAATTTCAGATTTAAGCAGTATGCTTTGAGAAGTAATAAGTATTTAGAAAAGTGAAGAAGTAAAGTAAGAAAAGAAGATAGAATTTCAGTTTTAGGAGTATGCTTTAGAAGTAATAAATTTAGAAAAGTGAATAAGTAAAGTAAGAAAAGAAGATAGAATTTCAGTTTTAAGCAGTATGCTTTGAGAAGTAATAAGTATTTAGAAAAGTGAAGAAGTAAAGTAAGAAAAGAAGATAGAATTTCAGTTTTAAAGAGTATGCTTTAGAAGTAATAAGTATTTAGAAAAGTGAATAAGTAAAGTAAGAAATGAAGATAGAATTTCAGTTTTAAGGAGTATGCTTTGAGAAGTAATAAGTATTTAGAAAAGTGAATAAGTAAAGTAAGAAAAGAAGATAGAATTTCAGATTTAAGCAGTATGCTTTGAGAAGTAATAAGTATTTTGAAAAGTGAATAAGTAAAGTAAGAAAAGAAGATAGAATTTCAGTTTTAAGCAGTATGCTTTGAGAAGTAATAAGTATTTAGAAAAGTGAATAAGTAAAGTAAGAAAAGAAGATAGAATTTCAGATTTAAGCAGTATGCTTTGAGAAGTAATAAGTATTTAGAAAAGTGAATAAGTAAAGTAAGAAAAGAAGATAGAATTTCAGTTTTAAGGAGTATGCTTTGAGAAGTAATAAGTATTTAGAAAAGTGAAGAAGTAAAGTAAGAAAAGAAGATAGAATTTCGTTTTAGGAGTATGCTTTAGAAGTAATAAATTTAGAAAAGTGAATAAGTAAAGTAAGAAAAGAAGATAGAATTTCAGTTTAAGGAGTATGCTTTAGAAGTAATAAATTTAGAAAAGTGAATAAGTAAAGTAAGAAAAGAAGATAGAATTTCAGTTTTAAGGAGTATGCTTTGAGAAGTAATAAGTATTTAGAAAAGTGAATAAGTAAAGTAAGAAAAGAAGATAGAATTTCAGTTTTAAGGAGTATGCTTTGAGAAGTAATAAGTATTTAGAAAAGTGAAGAAGTAAAGTAAGAAAAGAAGATAGAATTTCAGTTTTAAGCAGTATGCTTTGAGAAGTAATAAGTATTTTGAAAAGTGAAGAAGTAAAGTAAGAAAAGAAGATAGAATTTCAGTTTAAGCAGTATGCTTTGAGAAGTAATAAGTATTTAGAAAAGTGAATAAGTAAAGTAAGAAAAGAAGATAGAATTTCAGTTTTAAGGAGTATGCTTTGAGAAGTAATAAGTATTTAGAATAGTGAAGAAGTAAAGTAAGAAAAGAAGATAGAATTTCGTTTTAGGAGTATGCTTTAGAAGTAATAAGTATTTAGAAAAGTGAATAAGTAAAGTAAGAAAAGAAGATAGAATTTCGTTTTAGGAGTATGCTTTAGAAGTAATAAATTTAGAAAAGTGAATAAGTAAAGTAAGAAAAGAAGATAGAATTTCAGTTTTATGAGTATGCTTTGAGAAGTAATAAGTATTTAGAAAAGTGAAGAAGTAAAGTAAGAAAAGAAGATAGAATTTCGTTTTAGGAGTATGCTTTGAGAAGTAATAAGTATTTAGAAAAGTGAATAAGTAAAGTAAGAAAAGAAGATAGAATTTCAGATTTAAGGAGTATGCTTTGAGAAGTAATAAGTATTTAGAAAAGTGAAGAAGTAAAGTAAGAAAAGAAGATAGAATTTCAGTTTTAGGAGTATGCTTTAGAAGTAATAAATTTAGAAAAGTGAATAAGTAAAGTAAGAAAAGAAGATAGAATTTCAGTTTTAAGGAGTATGCTTTGAGAAGTAATAAGTATTTAGAAAAGTGAAGAAGTAAAGTAAGAAAAGAAGATAGAATTTCAGTTTTAAAGAGTATGCTTTAGAAGTAATAAGTATTTAGAAAAGTGAATAAGTAAAGTAAGAAATGAAGATAGAATTTCAGTTTTAAGGAGTATGCTTTGAGAAGTAATAAGTATTTAGAAAAGTGAATAAGTAAAGTAAGAAAAGAAGATAGAATTTCAGATTTAAGCAGTATGCTTTGAGAAGTAATAAGTATTTTGAAAAGTGAATAAGTAAAGTAAGAAAAGAAGATAGAATTTCAGTTTTAGGAGTATGCTTTGAGAAGTAATAAGTATTTTGAAAAGTGAATAAGTAAAGTAAGAAAAGAAGATAGAATTTCAGTTTTAAGGAGTATGCTTTGAGAAGTAATAAGTATTCAGAAAAGTGAATAAGTAAAGTAAGAAAAGAAGATAGAATTTCAGTTTTAGGAGTATGCTTTAAGAAGTAATAAGTATTTAGAAAAGTGAATAAGTAAAGTAAGAAAAGAAGATAGAATTTCAGATTTAAGCAGTATGCTTTGAGAAGTAATAAGTATTTAGAAAAGTGAATAAGTAAAGTAAGAAAAGAAGATAGAATTTCAGTTTTAAGGAGTATGCTTTGAGAAGTAATAAGTATTTAGAAAAGTGAAGAAGTAAAGTAAGAAAAGAAGATAGAATTTCGTTTTAGGAGTATGCTTTAGAAGTAATAAATTTAGAAAAGTGAATAAGTAAAGTAAGAAAAGAAGATAGAATTTCAGTTTAAGGAGTATGCTTTAGAAGTAATAAATTTAGAAAAGTGAAGAAGTAAAGTAAGAAAAGAAGATAGAATTTCAGTTTTAAGGAGTATGCTTTGAGAAGTAATAAGTATTTAGAAAAGTGAATAAGTAAAGTAAGAAAAGAAGATAGAATTTCAGATTTAAGGAGTATGCTTTGAGAAGTAATAAGTATTTAGAAAAGTGAAGAAGTAAAGTAAGAAAAGAAGATAGAATTTCGTTTTAGGAGTATGCTTTAGAAGTAATAAATTTAGAAAAGTGAATAAGTAAAGTAAGAAAAGAAGATAGAATTTCAGTTTTATGAGTATGCTTTGAGAAGTAATAAGTATTTAGAAAAGTGAAGAAGTAAAGTAAGAAAAGAAGATAGAATTTCGTTTTAGGAGTATGCTTTGAGAAGTAATAAGTATTTAGAAAAGTGAATAAGTAAAGTAAGAAAAGAAGATAGAATTTCAGATTTAAGCAGTATGCTTTGAGAAGTAATAAGTATTTAGAAAAGTGAAGAAGTAAAGTAAGAAAAGAAGATAGAATTTCAGTTTTAGGAGTATGCTTTAGAAGTAATAAATTTAGAAAAGTGAATAAGTAAAGTAAGAAAAGAAGATAGAATTTCAGTTTTAAGCAGTATGCTTTGAGAAGTAATAAGTATTTAGAAAAGTGAAGAAGTAAAGTAAGAAAAGAAGATAGAATTTCAGTTTTAAAGAGTATGCTTTAGAAGTAATAAGTATTTAGAAAAGTGAAGAAGTAAAGTAAGAAATGAAGATAGAATTTCAGTTTTAAGGAGTATGCTTTGAGAAGTAATAAGTATTTAGAAAAGTGAATAAGTAAAGTAAGAAAAGAAGATAGAATTTCAGATTTAAGCAGTATGCTTTGAGAAGTAATAAGTATTTTGAAAAGTGAATAAGTAAAGTAAGAAAAGAAGATAGAATTTCAGTTTTAAGCAGTATGCTTTGAGAAGTAATAAGTATTTAGAAAAGTGAATAAGTAAAGTAAGAAAAGAAGATAGAATTTCAGTTTTAAGGAGTATGCTTTGAGAAGTAATAAGTATTTAGAAAAGTGAATAAGTAAAGTAAGAAAAGAAGATAGAATTTCAGTTTTAAGGAGTATGCTTTGAGAAGTAATAAGTATTTAGAAAAGTGAAGAAGTAAAGTAAGAAAAGAAGATAGAATTTCGTTTTAGGAGTATGCTTTAGAAGTAATAAATTTAGAAAAGTGAATAAGTAAAGTAAGAAAAGAAGATAGAATTTCAGTTTAAGGAGTATGCTTTAGAAGTAATAAATTTAGAAAAGTGAATAAGTAAAGTAAGAAAAGAAGATAGAATTTCAGTTTTAAGGAGTATGCTTTGAGAAGTAATAAGTATTTAGAAAAGTGAATAAGTAAAGTAAGAAAAGAAGATAGAATTTCAGATTTAAGGAGTATGCTTTGAGAAGTAATAAGTATTTAGAAAAGTGAAGAAGTAAAGTAAGAAAAGAAGATAGAATTTCAGTTTTAAGCAGTATGCTTTGAGAAGTAATAAGTATTTAGAAAAGTGAATAAGTAAAGTAAGAAAAGAAGATAGAATTTCAGTTTTAAGGAGTATGCTTTGAGAAGTAATAAGTATTTAGAAAAGTGAATAAGTAAAGTAAGAAAAGAAGATAGAATTTCAGTTTTAAGCAGTATGCTTTGAGAAGTAATAAGTATTTTGAAAAGTGAATAAGTAAAGTAAGAAAAGAAGATAGAATTTCAGTTTTAAGGAGTATGCTTTGAGAAGTAATAAGTATTTAGAAAAGTGAAGAAGTAAAGTAAGAAAAGAAGATAGAATTTCGTTTTAGGAGTATGCTTTAGAAGTAATAAATTTAGAAAAGTGAAGAAGTAAAGTAAGAAAAGAAGATAGAATTTCAGATTTAAGCAGTATGCTTTGAGAAGTAATAAGTATTTTGAAAAGTGAATAAGTAAAGTAAGAAAAGAAGATAGAATTTCAGATTTAAGGAGTATGCTTTGAGAAGTAATAAGTATTTTGAAAAGTGAATAAGTAAAGTAAGAAAAGAAGATAGAATTTCAGTTTTAAGCAGTATACTTTGAGAAGTAATAAGTATTTTGAAAAGTGAATAAGTAAAGTAAGAAAAGAAGATAGAATTTCAGATTTAAGCAGTATGCTTTGAGAAGTAATAAGTATTTTGAAAAGTGAATAAGTAAAGTAAGAAAAGAAGATAGAATTTCAGTTTTAAGCAGTATGCTTTGAGAAGTAATAAGTATTTTGAAAAGTGAATAAGTAAAGTAAGAAAAGAAGATAGAATTTCAGTTTTAAGGAGTATGCTTTGAGAAGTAATAAGTATTTAGAAAAGTGAAGAAGTAAAGTAAGAAAAGAAGATAGAATTTCGTTTTAGGAGTATGCTTTAGAAGTAATAAATTTAGAAAAGTGAATAAGTAAAGTAAGAAAAGAAGATAGAATTTCAGATTTAAGCAGTATGCTTTGAGAAGTAATAAGTATTTTGAAAAGTGAATAAGTAAAGTAAGAAAAAAAGATAGAATTTCGGTTTTAGGAGTATGCTTTAAGAAGTAATAAGTATTTAGAAAAGTGAAGAAGTAAAGTAAGAAAAGAAGATAGAATTTCAGTTTTAGGAGTATGCTTTAAGAAGTAATAAATTTAGAAAAGTGAATAAGTAAAGTAAGAAAAGAAGATAGAATTTCGTTTTAGGAGTATGCTTTAGAAGTAATAAGTATTTAGAAAAGTGAAGAAGTAAAGTAAGAAAAGAAGATAGAATTTCAGTTTTAGGAGTATGCTTTAGAAGTAATAAATTTAGAAAAGTGAATAAGTAAAGTAAGAAAAGAAGATAGAATTTCAGTTTTAAGGAGTATGCTTTGAGAAGTAATAAGTATTTTGAAAAGTGAATAAGTAAAGTAAGAAAAGAAGATAGAATTTCAGATTTAAGGAGTATGCTTTGAGAAGTAATAAGTATTTAGAAAAGTGAATAAGTAAAGTAAGAAAAGAAGATAGAATTTCGTTTTAGGAGTATGCTTTAAGAAGTAATAAGTATTTTGAAAAGTGAATAAGTAAAGTAAGAAAAGAAGATAGAATTTCAGTTTTAAGGAGTATGCTTTGAGAAGTAATAAGTATTTAGAAAAGTGAAGAAGTAAAGTAAGAAAAGAAGATAGAATTTCGTTTTAGGAGTATGCTTTAGAAGTAATAAATTTAGAAAAGTGAATAAGTAAAGTAAGAAAAGAAGATAGAATTTCAGTTTTAGGAGTATGCTTTAGAAGTAATAAATTTAGAAAAGTGAATAAGTAAAGTAAGAAAAGAAGATAGAATTTCAGTTTTAAGGAGTATGCTTTGAGAAGTAATAAGTATTTAGAAAAGTGAATAAGTAAAGTAAGAAAAGAAGATAGAATTTCAGATTTAAGGAGTATGCTTTGAGAAGTAATAAGTATTTAGAAAAGTGAAGAAGTAAAGTAAGAAAAGAAGATAGAATTTCAGTTTTAAGGAGTATGCTTTGAGAAGTAATAAGTATTTTGAAAAGTGAATAAGTAAAGTAAGAAAAGAAGATAGAATTTCAGTTTTAAAGAGTATGCTTTGAGAAGTAATAAGTATTTAGAAAAGTGAAGAAGTAAAGTAAGAAAAGAAGATAGAATTTCGTTTTAGGAGTATGCTTTAGAAGTAATAAGTATTTAGAAAAGTGAAGAAGTAAAGTAAGAAAAGAAGATAGAATTTCAGTTTTAAGGAGTATGCTTTGAGAAGTAATAAGTATTTAGAAAAGTGAATAAGTAAAGTAAGAAAAGAAGATAGAATTTCAGATTTAAGCAGTATGCTTTGAGAAGTAATAAGTATTTAGAAAAGTGAATAAGTAAAGTAAGAAAAGAAGATAGAATTTCAGTTTTAAGGAGTATGCTTTGAGAAGTAATAAGTATTTTGAAAAGTGAATAAGTAAAGTAAGAAAAGAAGATAGAATTTCAGTTTTAAGGAGTATGCTTTGAGAAGTAATAAGTATTTAGAAAAGTGAAGAAGTAAAGTAAGAAAAGAAGATAGAATTTCGTTTTAGGAGTATGCTTTAGAAGTAATAAATTTAGAAAAGTGAATAAGTAAAGTAAGAAAAGAAGATAGAATTTCAGTTTTAGGAGTATGCTTTAGAAGTAATAAATTTAGAAAAGTGAAGAAGTAAAGTAAGAAAAGAAGATAGAATTTCGTTTTAGGAGTATGCTTTAGAAGTAATAAATTTAGAAAAGTGAATAAGTAAAGTAAGAAAAGAAGATAGAATTTCAGTTTTAAGCAGTATGCTTTGAGAAGTAATAAGTATTTTGAAAAGTGAATAAGTAAAGTAAGAAAAGAAGATAGAATTTCAGTTTTAAGGAGTATGCTTTGAGAAGTAATAAGTATTTAGAAAAGTGAATAAGTAAAGTAAGAAAAGAAGATAGAATTTCAGTTTTAAGGAGTATGCTTTAAGAAGTAATAAGTATTTAGAAAAGTGAATAAGTAAAGTAAGAAAAGAAGATAGAATTTCAGTTTTAAGGAGTATGCTTTGAGAAGTAATAAGTATTTAGAAAAGTGAATAAGTAAAGTAAGAAAAGAAGATAGAATTTCGTTTTAGGAGTATGCTTTAGAAGTAATAAATTTAGAAAAGTGAATAAGTAAAGTAAGAAAAGAAGATAGAATTTCAGTTTTAAGCAGTATGCTTTGAGAAGTAATAAGTATTTTGAAAAGTGAATAAGTAAAGTAAGAAAAGAAGATAGAATTTCAGTTTTAAGGAGTATGCTTTGAGAAGTAATAAGTATTTAGAAAAGTGAAGAAGTAAAGTAAGAAAAGAAGATAGAATTTCGGTTTTAGGAGTATGCTTTGAGAAGTAATAAGTATTTAGAAAAGTGAATAAGTAAAGTAAGAAAAGAAGATAGAATTTCAGTTTTAAGCAGTATGCTTTGAGAAGTAATAAGTATTTAGAAAAGTGAAGAAGTAAAGTAAGAAAAGAAGATAGAATTTCAGTTTTTAGCAGTATGCTTTGAGAAGTAATAAGTATTTAGAAAAGTGAAGAAGTAAAGTAAGAAAAGAAGATAGAATTTCGGTTTTAGGAGTATGCTTTAAGAAGTAATAAGTATTTAGAAAAGTGAAGAAGTAAAGTAAGAAAAGAAGATAGAATTTCAGTTTTAAGGAGTATGCTTTGAGAAGTAATAAGTATTTTGAAAAGTGAATAAGTAAAGTAAGAAAAGAAGATAGAATTTCAGTTTTAAGGAGTATGCTTTGAGAAGTAATAAGTATTTAGAAAAGTGAAGAAGTAAAGTAAGAAAAGAAGATAGAATTTCAGTTTTAAGGAGTATGCTTTGAGAAGTAATAAGTATTTAGAAAAGTGAAGAAGTAAAGTAAGAAAAGAAGATAGAATTTCAGTTTTAAGGAGTATGCTTTGAGAAGTAATAAGTATTTAGAAAAGTGAAGAAGTAAAGTAAGAAAAGAAGATAGAATTTCAGTTTTAAGCAGTATGCTTTGAGAAGTAATAAGTATTTTGAAAAGTGAATAAGTAAAGTAAGAAAAGAAGATAGAATTTCAGATTTAAGCAGTATGCTTTAAGAAGTAATAAGTATTTTGAAAAGTGAATAAGTAAAGTAAGAAAAGAAGATAGAATTTAAGTTTTAAGGAGTATGCTTTGAGAAGTAATAAGTATTTAGAAAAGTGAAGAAGTAAAGTAAGAAAAGAAGATAGAATTTCAGTTTTAAGGAGTATGCTTTGAGAAGTAATAAGTATTTAGAAAAGTGAAGAAGTAAAGTAAGAAAAGAAGATAGAATTTCAGTTTTAAGCAGTATGCTTTGAGAAGTAATAAGTATTTTGAAAAGTGAATAAGTAAAGTAAGAAAAGAAGATAGAATTTCAGTTTAAGGAGTATGCTTTAAGAAGTAATAAGTATTTAGAAAAGTGAAGAAGTAAAGTAAGAAAAGAAGATAGAATTTCGGTTTTAAGGAGTATGCTTTGAGAAGTAATAAGTATTTAGAAAAGTGAAGAAGTAAAGTAAGAAAAGAAGATAGAATTTCAGTTTTAAGGAGTATGCTTTGAGAAGTAATAAGTATTTTGAAAAGTGAATAAGTAAAGTAAGAAAAGAAGATAGAATTTCAGTTTTAAGGAGTATGCTTTGAGAAGTAATAAGTATTTTGAAAAGTGAATAAGTAAAGTAAGAAAAGAAGATAGAATTTCAGTTTTAAGCAGTATGCTTTGAGAAGTAATAAGTATTTAGAAAAGTGAAGAAGTAAAGTAAGAAAAGAAGATAGAATTTCAGTTTTAAGGAGTATGCTTTGAGAAGTAATAAGTATTTTGAAAAGTGAATAAGTAAAGTAAGAAAAGAAGATAGAATTTCAGTTTTAAGGAGTATGCTTTGAGAAGTAATAAGTATTTAGAAAAGTGAAGAAGTAAAGTAAGAAAAGAAGATAGAATTTCAGTTTTAAGGAGTATGCTTTGAGAAGTAATAAGTATTTAGAAAAGTGAAGAAGTAGAGTAAGAAAAGAAGATAGAACTTCGGTTTTAAGGAGTATGCTTTGAGAAGTAATAAGTATTTAGAAAAGTGAAGAAGTAAAGTAAGAAAAGAAGATAGAATTTCAGTTTTTAGGAGTATGCTTTAAGAAGTAATAAGTATTTTGAAAAGTGAATAAGTAAAGTAAGAAAAGAAGATAGAATTTCAGTTTTAAGCAGTATGCTTTGAGAAGTAATAAGTATTTTGAAAAGTGAATAAGTAAAGTAAGAAAAGAAGATAGAATTTCAGTTTTAAGGAGTATGCTTTGAGAAGTAATAAGTATTTAGAAAAGTGAAGAAGTAAAGTAAGAAAAGAAGATAGAATTTCAGTTTTAAGGAGTATGCTTTGAGAAGTAATAAGTATTTTGAAAAGTGAATAAGTAAAGTAAGAAAAGAAGATAGAATTTCAGTTTTAGCAGTATGCTTTGAGAAGTAATAAGTATTCAGAAAAGTGAATAAGTAAAGTAAGAAAAGAAGATGGAATTTCAGATTTAAGGAGTATGCTTTAAGAAGTAATAAGTATTCAGAAAAGTGAAGAAGTAAAGTAAGAAAAGAAGATAGAATTTCAGTTTTAAGCAGTATGCTTTGAGAAGTAATAAGTATTTTGAAAAGTGAATAAGTAAAGTAAGAAAAGAAGATAGAATTTCAGTTTTAGGAGTATGCTTTGAGAAGTAATAAGTATTTAGAAAAGTGAATAAGTAAAGTAAGAAAAGAAGATAGAATTTCAGTTTTAAGGAGTATGCTTTGAGAAGTAATAAGTATTTAGAAAAGTGAAGAAGTAAAGTAAGAAAAGAAGATAGAATTTCAGTTTTTAGGAGTATGCTTTGAGAAGTAATAAGTATTTTGAAAAGTGAATAAGTAAAGTAAGAAAAGAAGATAGAATTTCAGTTTTAAGGAGTATGCTTTGAGAAGTAATAAGTATTTTGAAAAGTGAATAAGTAAAGTAAGAAAAGAAGATAGAATTTCAGTTTTAAGCAGTATGCTTTGAGAAGTAATAAGTATTTAGAAAAGTGAATAAGTAAAGTAAGAAAAGAAGATAGAATTTCGTTTTAGGAGTATGCTTTAGAAGTAATAAATTTAGAAAAGTGAAGAAGTAAAGTAAGAAAAGAAGATAGAATTTCAGTTTTAGGAGTATGCTTTAGAAGTAATAAATTTAGAAAAGTGAATAAGTAAAGTAAGAAAAGAAGATAGAATTTCAGTTTTAAGGAGTATGCTTTGAGAAGTAATAAGTATTTAGAAAAGTGAAGAAGTAAAGTAAGAAAAGAAGATAGAATTTCAGTTTTAAGGAGTATACTTTGAGAAGTAATAAGTATTTTGAAAAGTGAATAAGTAAAGTAAGAAAAGAAGATAGAATTTCAGTTTTAGGAGTATGCTTTAGAAGTAATAAATTTAGAAAAGTGAATAAGTAAAGTAAGAAAAGAAGATAGAATTTCAGTTTTAAGGAGTATGCTTTGAGAAGTAATAAGTATTTAGAAAAGTGAATAAGTAAAGTAAGAAAAGAAGATAGAATTTCAGTTTTAAGGAGTATGCTTTGAGAAGTAATAAGTATTTAGAAAAGTGAAGAAGTAAAGTAAGAAAAGAAGATAGAATTTCAGTTTTAGGAGTATGCTTTAGAAG
The DNA here is from genome assembly GCA_946699065.1 of Loxodes magnus. Lineage (NCBI taxonomy): Eukaryota > Ciliophora > Karyorelictea > Loxodida > Loxodidae > Loxodes > Loxodes magnus. The sequence continues at coordinate 16,228 of CAMPDV010002550.1, read as the reverse complement.
TAATAAATTTAGAAAAGTGAATAAGTAAAGTAAGAAAAGAAGATAGAATTTCAGTTTTAAGGAGTATGCTTTGAGAAGTAATAAGTATTTAGAAAAGTGAAGAAGTAAAGTAAGAAAAGAAGATAGAATTTCAGTTTTAAGGAGTATACTTTGAGAAGTAATAAGTATTTTGAAAAGTGAATAAGTAAAGTAAGAAAAGAAGATAGAATTTCAGTTTTAAGCAGTATGCTTTGAGAAGTAATAAGTATTTAGAAAAGTGAAGAAGTAAAGTAAGAAAAGAAGATAGAATTTCAGTTTTTAGGAGTATGCTTTGAGAAGTAATAAGTATTTAGAAAAGTGAAGAAGTAAAGTAAGAAAAGAAGATAGAATTTCGGTTTTAGGAGTATGCTTTAAGAAGTAATAAGTATTTAGAAAAGTGAAGAAGTAAAGTAAGAAAAGAAGATAGAATTTCAGTTTTAAGGAGTATGCTTTGAGAAGTAATATGTATTTAGAAAAGTGAATAAGTAAAGTAAGAAAAGAAGATAGAATTTCAGTTTTAAGGAGTATGCTTTGAGAAGTAATAAGTATTTAGAAAAGTGAATAAGTAAAGTAAGAAAAGAAGATAGAATTTCAGTTTTAAGGAGTATGCTTTGAGAAGTAATAAGTATTTTGAAAAGTGAATAAGTAAAGTAAGAAAAGAAGATAGAATTTCAGTTTTTAGGAGTATGCTTTGAGAAGTAATAAGTATTTAGAAAAGTGAATAAGTAAAGTAAGAAAAGAAGATAGAATTTCAGTTTTAAGGAGTATGCTTTGAGAAGTAATAAGTATTTAGAAAAGTGAAGAAGTAAAGTAAGAAAAGAAGATAGAATTTCAGTTTTAAGGAGTATGCTTTGAGAAGTAATAAGTATTTAGAAAAGTGAATAAGTAAAGAAGAAAAGAAGATAGAATTTAAGTTTTAAGGAGTATACTTTGAGAAGTAATAAGTATTTAGAAAAGTGAATAAGTAAAGTAAGAAAAGAAGATAGAATTTCGGTTTTAAGCAGTATGCTTTGAGAAGTAATAAGTATTTAGAAAAGTGAATAAGTAAAGTAAGAAAAGAAGATAGAATTTCAGTTTTAAGGAGTATGCTTTGAGAAGTAATAAGTATTTAGAAAAGTGAAGAAGTAAAGTAAGAAAAGAAGATAGAATTTTAGTTTAAGCAGTATGCTTTGAGAAGTAATAAGTATTTTGAAAAGTGAATAAGTAAAGTAAGAAAAGAAGATAGAATTTCAGTTTTAAGCAGTATGCTTTGAGAAGTAATAAGTATTTAGAAAAGCGAAGAAGTAAAGTAAGAAAAGAAGATAGAATTTCAGTTTTAAGCAGTATGCTTTGAGAAGTAATAAGTATTTAGAAAAGTGAAGAAGTAAAGTAAGAAAAGAAGATAGAATTTCAGTTTTAAGGAGTATGCTTTGAGAAGTAATAAGTATTTTGAAAAGTGAATAAGTAAAGTAAGAAAAGAAGATAGAATTTCAGTTTTAAGGAGTATGCTTTGAGAAGTAATAAGTATTTAGAAAAGTGAAGAAGTAAAGTAAGAAAAGAAGATAGAATTTCAGTTTTAAAGAGTATGCTTTGAGAAGTAATAAGTATTTAGAAAAGTGAATAAGTAAAGTAAGAAAAGAAGATAGAATTTAAGTTTTAAGGAGTATACTTTGAGAAGTAATAAGTATTTAGAAAAGTGAAGAAGTAAAGTAAGAAATGAAGATAGAATTTCAGTTTTAAGGAGTATGCTTTGAGAAGTAATAAGTATTTAGAAAAGTGAATAAGTAAAGTAAGAAAAGAAGATGGAATTTCAGATTTAAGCAGTATGCTTTAAGAAGTAATAAGTATTTTGAAAAGTGAATAAGTAAAGTAAGAAAAGAAGATAGAATTTCAGTTTTAAGCAGTATGCTTTGAGAAGTAATAAGTATTTAGAAAAGTGAATAAGTAAAGTAAGAAAAGAAGATAGAATTTCAGTTTTAAGGAGTATGCTTTGAGAAGTAATAAGTATTTTGAAAAGTGAATAAGTAAAGTAAGAAAAGAAGATAGAATTTAAGTTTTAAGGAGTATGCTTTGAGAAGTAATAAGTATTTAGAAAAGTGAATAAGTAAAGTAAGAAAAGAAGATAGAATTTCGGTTTTAGGAGTATGCTTTAAGAAGTAATAAGTATTTTGAAAAGTGAATAAGTAAAGTAAGAAAAGAAGATAGAATTTAAGTTTTAAGGAGTATGCTTTGAGAAGTAATAAGTATTTAGAAAAGTGAATAAGTAAAGTAAGAAAAGAAGATAGAATTTCAGTTTTAAGGATTATGCTTTGAGAAGTAATAAGTATTTTGAAAAATGAATAAGTAAAGTAAGAAAAGAAGATAGAATTTCAGTTTTAGCAGTATGCTTTGAGAAGTAATAAGTATTTTGAAAAGTGAATAAGTAAAGTAAGAAAAGAAGATAGAATTTCAGTTTAAGGAGTATGCTTTGAGAAGTAATAAGTATTTAGAAAAGTGAAGAAGTAAAGTAAGAAAAGAAGATAGAATTTCGGTTTTAGGAGTATGCTTTAAGAAGTAATAAGTATTTAGAAAAGTGAAGAAGTAAAGTAAGAAAAGAAGATAGAATTTCAGTTTTAAGGAGTATGCTTTGAGAAGTAATAAGTATTTAGAAAAGTGAAGAAGTAAAGTAAGAAAAGAAGATGGAATTTCAGATTTAAGCAGTATGCTTTGAGAAGTAATAAGTATTTTGAAAAGTGAATAAGTAAAGTAAGAAAAGAAGATAGAATTTCGTTTTAGGAGTATGCTTTAGAAGTAATAAATTTAGAAAAGTGAAGAAGTAAAGTAAGAAAAGAAGATAGAATTTCAGTTTTAAGCAGTATACTTTGAGAAGTAATAAGTATTTTGAAAAGTGAATAAGTAAAGTAAGAAAAGAAGATAGAATTTCAGTTTTTAGGAGTATGCTTTGAGAAGTAATAAGTATTTAGAAAAGTGAAGAAGTAAAGTAAGAAAAGAAGATAGAATTTCAGTTTTAAGGAGTATGCTTTGAGAAGTAATAAGTATTTTGAAAAGTGAATAAGTAAAGTAAGAAAAGAAGATGGAATTTCAGTTTTAAAGAGTATGCTTTGAGAAGTAATAAGTATTTTGAAAAGTGAATAAGTAAAGTAAGAAATGAAGATAGAATTTCAGTTTTAAGGAGTATGCTTTGAGAAGTAATAAGTATTTAGAAAAGTGAATAAGTAAAGTAAGAAAAGAAGATAGAATTTCAGTTTTAGCAGTATGCTTTGAGAAGTAATAAGTATTTTGAAAAGTGAATAAGTAAAGTAAGAAAAGAAGATAGAATTTCAGTTTAAGGAGTATGCTTTGAGAAGTAATAAGTATTTAGAAAAGTGAAGAAGTAAAGTAAGAAAAGAAGATAGAATTTCGGTTTTAGGAGTATGCTTTAAGAAGTAATAAGTATTTAGAAAAGTGAAGAAGTAAAGTAAGAAAAGAAGATAGAATTTCAGTTTTAAGGAGTATGCTTTGAGAAGTAATAAGTATTTAGAAAAGTGAAGAAGTAAAGTAAGAAAAGAAGATGGAATTTCAGATTTAAGCAGTATGCTTTGAGAAGTAATAAGTATTTTGAAAAGTGAATAAGTAAAGTAAGAAAAGAAGATAGAATTTCGTTTTAGGAGTATGCTTTAGAAGTAATAAATTTAGAAAAGTGAAGAAGTAAAGTAAGAAAAGAAGATAGAATTTCAGTTTTAAGCAGTATACTTTGAGAAGTAATAAGTATTTTGAAAAGTGAATAAGTAAAGTAAGAAAAGAAGATAGAATTTCAGTTTTAAGGAGTATGCTTTGAGAAGTAATAAGTATTTAGAAAAGTGAAGAAGTAAAGTAAGAAAAGAAGATAGAATTTCAGTTTTAAGGAGTATGCTTTGAGAAGTAATAAGTATTTTGAAAAGTGAATAAGTAAAGTAAGAAAAGAAGATGGAATTTCAGATTTAAGCAGTATGCTTTAAGAAGTAATAAGTATTTTGAAAAGTGAATAAGTAAAGTAAGAAAAGAAGATAGAATTTCAGTTTTAAGGAGTATGCTTTGAGAAGTAATAAGTATTTTGAAAAGTGAATAAGTAAAGTAAGAAAAGAAGATAGAATTTCAGATTTAAGCAGTATGCTTTGAGAAGTAATAAGTATTTAGAAAAGTGAATAAGTAAAGTAAGAAAAGAAGATAGAATTTCAGTTTTAAAGAGTATGCTTTGAGAAGTAATAAGTATTTTGAAAAGTGAATAAGTAAAGTAAGAAAAGAAGATAGAATTTCAGTTTTAAGCAGTATGCTTTGAGAAGTAATAAGTATTTAGAAAAGTGAAGAAGTAAAGTAAGAAAAGAAGATAGAATTTCAGTTTTAGCAGTATGCTTTGAGAAGTAATAAGTATTCAGAAAAGTGAATAAGTAAAGTAAGAAAAGAAGATGGAATTTCAGATTTAAGGAGTATGCTTTAAGAAGTAATAAGTATTCAGAAAAGTGAAGAAGTAAAGTAAGAAAAGAAGATAGAATTTCAGTTTTAAGCAGTATGCTTTGAGAAGTAATAAGTATTTTGAAAAGTGAATAAGTAAAGTAAGAAAAGAAGATAGAATTTCAGTTTTAGGAGTATGCTTTGAGAAGTAATAAGTATTTAGAAAAGTGAATAAGTAAAGTAAGAAAAGAAGATAGAATTTCAGTTTTAAGGAGTATGCTTTGAGAAGTAATAAGTATTTTGAAAAGTGAATAAGTAAAGTAAGAAAAGAAGATGGAATTTCAGTTTTAAAGAGTATGCTTTGAGAAGTAATAAGTATTTTGAAAAGTGAATAAGTAAAGTAAGAAAAGAAGATGGAATTTCAGATTTAAGCAGTATGCTTTAAGAAGTAATAAGTATTTTGAAAAGTGAATAAGTAAAGTAAGAAAAGAAGATAGAATTTCAGTTTTAAGGAGTATGCTTTGAGAAGTAATAAGTATTTTGAAAAGTGAATAAGTAAAGTAAGAAAAGAAGATAGAATTTCAGTTTTAAGGAGTATGCTTTGAGAAGTAATATGTATTTAGAAAAGTGAATAAGTAAAGTAAGAAAAGAAGATAGAATTTCGGTTTTAGGAGTATGCTTTGAGAAGTAATAAGTATTTAGAAAAGTGAAGAAGTAAAGTAAGAAAAGAAGATAGAATTTCAGTTTTAAGCAGTATGCTTTGAGAAGTAATAAGTATTTAGAAAAGTGAATAAGTAAAGTAAGAAAAGAAGATAGAATTTCAGTTTTAAGGAGTATGCTTTGAGAAGTAATAAGTATTTTGAAAAGTGAATAAGTAAAGTAAGAAAAGAAGATAGAATTTAAGTTTTAAGGAGTATGCTTTGAGAAGTAATAAGTATTTAGAAAAGTGAATAAGTAAAGTAAGAAAAGAAGATAGAATTTCGGTTTTAGGAGTATGCTTTGAGAAGTAATAAGTATTTTGAAAAGTGAAGAAGTAAAGTAAGAAAAGAAGATAGAATTTCAGTTTTAAGGAGTATGCTTTGAGAAGTAATAAGTATTTAGAAAAGTGAATAAGTAAAGTAAGAAAAGAAGATAGAATTTCAGTTTTAAGGAGTATGCTTTGAGAAGTAATAAGTATTTAGAAAAGTGAATAAGTAAAGTAAGAAAAGAAGATAGAATTTCGTTTTAGGAGTATGCTTTAAGAAGTAATAAGTATTTTGAAAAGTGAATAAGTAAAGTAAGAAAAGAAGATAGAATTTCAGTTTTAAGGAGTATGCTTTGAGAAGTAATAAGTATTTAGAAAAGTGAATAAGTAAAGTAAGAAAAGAAGATAGAATTTCAGTTTTAAGGAGTATGCTTTGAGAAGTAATAAGTATTTAGAAAAGTGAAGAAGTAAAGTAAGAAAAGAAGATAGAATTTCAGTTTTAAGGAGTATGCTTTGAGAAGTAATAAGTATTTAGAAAAGTGAAGAAGTAAAGTAAGAAAAGAAGATAGAATTTCAGTTTTAAGGAGTATGCTTTGAGAAGTAATAAGTATTTTGAAAAGTGAATAAGTAAAGTAAGAAAAGAAGATAGAATTTCGTTTTAGGAGTATGCTTTAGAAGTAATAAATTTAGAAAAGTGAATAAGTAAAGTAAGAAAAGAAGATAGAATTTCAGTTTTAAGGAGTATACTTTGAGAAGTAATAAGTATTTAGAAAAGTGAATAAGTAAAGTAAGAAAAGAAGATAGAATTTCAGTTTTAAGGAGTATGCTTTGAGAAGTAATAAGTATTTTGAAAAGTGAATAAGTAAAGTAAGAAAAGAAGATAGAATTTCGGTTTTAAAGAGTATGCTTTGAGAAGTAATAAGTATTTAGAAAAGTGAATAAGTAAAGTAAGAAAAGAAGCTAGAATTTCAGTTTTAAGGAGTATGCTTTGAGAAGTAATAAGTATTTAGAAAAGTGAAGAAGTAAAGTAAGAAAAGAAGATAGAATTTCAGTTTTAAGGAGTATGCTTTGAGAAGTAATAAGTATTTTGAAAAGTGAATAAGTAAAGTAAGAAAAGAAGATAGAATTTCAGTTTTAAGGAGTATGCTTTGAGAAGTAATAAGTATTTAGAAAAGTGAAGAAGTAAAGTAAGAAAAGAAGATAGAATTTCGTTTTAGGAGTATGCTTTAGAAGTAATAAATTTAGAAAAGTGAATAAGTAAAGTAAGAAAAGAAGATGGAATTTCAGTTTTAAAGAGTATGCTTTGAGAAGTAATAAGTATTTTGAAAAGTGAATAAGTAAAGTAAGAAAAGAAGATAGAATTTCAGTTTTAAGGAGTATGCTTTGAGAAGTAATAAGTATTTAGAAAAGTGAAGAAGTAAAGTAAGAAAAGAAGATAGAATTTCGGTTTTAAGGAGTATGCTTTGAGAAGTAATAAGTATTTAGAAAAGTGAATAAGTAAAGTAAGAAAAGAAGATAGAATTTAAGTTTTAAAGAGTATACTTTGAGAAGTAATAAGTATTTAGAAAAGTGAATAAGTAAAGTAAGAAAAGAAGATAGAATTTCAGTTTTAAGGAGTATGCTTTAAGAAGTAATAAGTATTTAGAAAAGTGAAGAAGTAAAGTAAGAAAAGAAGATAGAATTTCAGTTTTAAGGAGTATGCTTTGAGAAGTAATAAGTATTTAGAAAAGTGAATAAGTAAAGTAAGAAAGGAAGATGGAATTTCAGTTTTAGGAGTATGCTTTAGAAGTAATAAGTATTTAGAAAAGTGAATAAGTAAAGTAAGAAAAGAAGATAGAATTTCAGTTTTAAAGAGTATGCTTTGAGAAGTAATAAGTATTTAGAAAAGTGAATAAGTAAAGTAAGAAAAGAAGATAGAATTTCGGTTTTAAAGAGTATGCTTTAAGAAGTAATAAGTATTTAGAAAAGTGAAGAAGTAAAGTAAGAAAAGAAGATAGAATTTCAGTTTTAAGGAGTATGCTTTGAGAAGTAATAAGTATTTTGAAAAGTGAATAAGTAAAGTAAGAAAAGAAGATAGAATTTCGTTTTAGGAGTATGCTTTAGAAGTAATAAATTTAGAAAAGTGAATAAGTAAAGTAAGAAAAGAAGATAGAATTTCAGTTTTAAAGGAGTATGCTTTGAGAAGTAATAAGTATTTAGAAAAGTGAAGAAGTAAAGTAAGAAAAGAAGATAGAATTTCAGTTTTAGGAGTATGCTTTGAGAAGTAATAAGTATTTAGAAAAGTGAATAAGTAAAGTAAGAAAAGAAGATAGAATTTCAGTTTTAAGCAGTATGCTTTGAGAAGTAATAAGTATTTAGAAAAGTGAAGAAGTAAAGTAAGAAAAGAAGATAGAATTTCAGTTTTAAGGAGTATGCTTTGAGAAGTAATAAGTATTTTGAAAAGTGAATAAGTAAAGTAAGAAAAGAAGATAGAATTTCAGTTTTAAGGAGTATGCTTTGAGAAGTAATAAGTATTTAGAAAAGTGAATAAGTAAAGTAAGAAAAGAAGATAGAATTTCGGTTTTAAAGAGTATGCTTTGAGAAGTAATAAGTATTTAGAAAAGTGAATAAGTAAAGTAAGAAAAGAAGATAGAATTTCGGTTTTAAAGAGTATGCTTTGAGAAGTAATAAGTATTTAGAAAAGTGAATAAGTAAAGTAAGAAAAGAAGATAGAATTTCAGTTTTAAGGAGTATGCTTTGAGAAGTAATAAGTATTTTGAAAAGTGAATAAGTAAAGTAAGAAAAGAAGATAGAATTTCGGTTTTAAAGAGTATGCTTTGAGAAGTAATAAGTATTTTGAAAAGTGAATAAGTAAAGTAAGAAAAGAAGATAGAATTTCAGTTTTAAGGAGTATGCTTTGAGAAGTAATAAGTATTTAGAAAAGTGAAGAAGTAAAGTAAGAAAAGAAGATAGAATTTCAGTTTTAAAGAGTATGCTTTGAGAAGTAATAAGTATTTAGAAAAGTGAATAAGTAAAGTAAGAAAAGAAGATAGAATTTAAGTTTTAAGGAGTATACTTTGAGAAGTAATAAGTATTTAGAAAAGTGAAGAAGTAAAGTAAGAAAAGAAGATAGAATTTCGGTTTTAGGAGTATGCTTTAAGAAGTAATAAGTATTTTGAAAAGTGAATAAGTAAAGTAAGAAAAGAAGATAGAATTTCGGTTTTAGGAGTATGCTTTGAGAAGTAATATGTATTTAGAAAAGTGAATAAGTAAAGTAAGAAAAGAAGATAGAATTTCGGTTTTAGGAGTATGCTTTGAGAAGTAATAAGTATTTTGAAAAGTGAATAAGTAAAGTAAGAAAAGAAGATAGAATTTCAGTTTTAAAGAGTATGCTTTGAGAAGTAATAAGTATTTAGAAAAGTGAAGAAGTAAAGTAAGAAAAGAAGATAGAATTTCGGTTTTAGGAGTATGCTTTAAGAAGTAATAAGTATTTAGAAAAGTGAAGAAGTAAAGTAAGAAAAGAAGATAGAATTTCAGTTTTAAGGATTATGCTTTGAGAAGTAATAAGTATTTAGAAAAGTGAATAAGTAAAGTAAGAAAAGAAGATAGAATTTCAGTTTTAAGGAGTATGCTTTGAGAAGTAATAAGTATTTAGAAAAGTGAAGAAGTAAAGTAAGAAAAGAAGATAGAATTTCAGTTTTAAGCAGTATGCTTTGAGAAGTAATAAGTATTTAGAAAAGTGAAGAAGTAAAGTAAGAAAAGAAGATAGAATTTCAGTTTTAAGGAGTATGCTTTGAGAAGTAATAAGTATTTAGAAAAGTGAAGAAGTAAAGTAAGAAAAGAAGATAGAATTTCGGTTTTAGGAGTATGCTTTGAGAAGTAATAAGTATTTTGAAAAGTGAATAAGTAAAGTAAGAAAAGAAGATAGAATTTCAGTTTTAAAGAGTATGCTTTGAGAAGTAATAAGTATTTAGAAAAGTGAAGAAGTAAAGTAAGAAAAGAAGATAGAATTTCGGTTTTAGGAGTATGCTTTAAGAAGTAATAAGTATTTAGAAAAGTGAAGAAGTAAAGTAAGAAAAGAAGATAGAATTTCAGTTTTAAGGATTATGCTTTGAGAAGTAATAAGTATTTAGAAAAGTGAATAAGTAAAGTAAGAAAAGAAGATAGAATTTCAGTTTTAAGGAGTATGCTTTGAGAAGTAATAAGTATTTAGAAAAGTGAATAAGTAAAGTAAGAAAAGAAGATAGAATTTCAGTTTTAAGCAGTATGCTTTGAGAAGTATTAAGTATTTAGAAAAGTGAAGAAGTAAAGTAAGAAAAGAAGATAGAATTTCAGTTTTAAGGAGTATGCTTTGAGAAGTAATAAGTATTTAGAAAAGTGAAGAAGTAAAGTAAGAAAAGAAGATAGAATTTCGGTTTTAGGAGTATGCTTTGAGAAGTAATAAGTATTTAGAAAAGTGAAGAAGTAAAGTAAGAAAAGAAGATAGAATTTCAGTTTTAAGCAGTATGCTTTGAGAAGTAATAAGTATTTAGAAAAGTGAATAAGTAAAGTAAGAAAAGAAGATAGAATTTCGTTTTAGGAGTATGCTTTAGAAGTAATAAATTTAGAAAAGTGAATAAGTAAAGCAAGAAAAGAAGATGGAATTTCAGATTTAAGCAGTATGCTTTAAGAAGTAATAAGTATTTAGAAAAGTGAATAAGTAAAGTAAGAAAAGAAGATAGAATTTCAGTTTTAAGGAGTATGCTTTGAGAAGTAATAAGTATTTTGAAAAGTGAAGAAGTAAAGTAAGAAAAGAAGATAGAATTTAAGTTTTAAGGAGTATACTTTGAGAAGTAATAAGTATTTAGAAAAGTGAAGAAGTAAAGTAAGAAAAGAAGATAGAATTTCAGTTTTAAAGAGTATGCTTTAGAAGTAATAAGTATTTAGAAAAGTGAATAAGTAAAGCAAGAAAAGAAGATGGAATTTCAGATTTAAGCAGTATGCTTTAAGAAGTAATAAGTATTTAGAAAAGTGAATAAGTAAAGTAAGAAAAGAAGATAGAATTTCAGTTTTAAGGAGTATGCTTTAAGAAGTAATAAGTATTTTGAAAAGTGAATAAGTAAAGTAAGAAAAGAAGATAGAATTTCAGTTTTAAGGAGTATGCTTTGAGAAGTAATAAATTTAGAAAAGTGAATAAGTAAAGTAAGAAAAGAAGATAGAATTTCAGTTTTAAGCAGTATGCTTTAAGAAGTAATAAATTTAGAAAAGTGAATAAGTAAAGTAAGAAAAGAAGATAGAATTTCAGTTTTAAGGATTATGCTTTGAGAAGTAATAAGTATTTAGAAAAGTGAATAAGTAAAGTAAGAAAAGAAGATAGAATTTCAGTTTAAGCAGTATGCTTTAAGAAGTAATAAGTATTTTGAAAAGTGAATAAGTAAAGTAAAAAAGGAAGAAAGAATTTCAGTTTTAAGGAGTGTGCTTTGAGAAGTAATAAGTATTTAGAAAAGTGAATAAGTAAAGTAAGAAAAGAAGATAGAATTTCAGTTTTAAGGAGTATGCTTTGAGAAGTAATAAGTATTTAGAAAAGTGAAGAAGTAAAGTAAGAAAAGAAGATAGAATTTCAGTTTTAAAGAGTATGCTTTGAGAAGTAATAAGTATTTAGAAAAGTGAATAAGTAAAGTAAGAAAAGAAGATAGAATTTAAGTTTTAAGGAGTATACTTTGAGAAGTAATAAGTATTTAGAAAAGTGAAGAAGTAAAGTAAGAAAAGAAGATAGAATTTCAGTTTTAAAGAGTATGCTTTGAGAAGTAATAAGTATTTAGAAAAGTGAAGAAGTAAAGTAAGAAAAGAAGATAGAATTTCAGTTTTAAGGAGTATACTTTGAGAAGTAATAAGTATTTAGAAAAGTGAAGAAGTAAAGTAAGAAAAGAAGATAGAATTTCGGTTTTAGGAGTATGCTTTAAGAAGTAATAAGTATTTTGAAAAGTGAATAAGTAAAGTAAGAAAAGAAGATAGAATTTAAGTTTTAAGGAGTATGCTTTGAGAAGTAATAAGTATTTAGAAAAGTGAATAAGTAAAGTAAGAAAAGAAGATAGAATTTCGGTTTTAGGAGTATGCTTTGAGAAGTAATAAGTATTTAGAAAAGTGAAGAAGTAAAGTAAGAAAAGAAGATAGAATTTCAGTTTTAAGGAGTATGCTTTGAGAAGTAATAAGTATTTAGAAAAGTGAAGAAGTAAAGTAAGAAAAGAAGATAGAATTTCAGTTTTAAGGAGTATGCTTTGAGAAGTAATAAGTATTTAGAAAAGTGAATAAGTAAAGTAAGAAAAGAAGATAGAATTTCAGTTTTAAGGAGTATGCTTTGAGAAGTAATAAGTATTTTGAAAAGTGAATAAGTAAAGTAAGAAAAGAAGATAGAATTTCAGTTTTAAGGAGTATGCTTTGAGAAGTAATAAGTATTTAGAAAAGTGAATAAGTAAAGTAAGAAAAGAAGATAGAATTTCGTTTTAGGAGTATGCTTTAGAAGTAATAAATTTAGAAAAGTGAATAAGTAAAGTAAGAAAAGAAGATAGAATTTCAGTTTTAAGGAGTATGCTTTGAGAAGTAATATGCATTTAGAAAAGTGAAGAAGTAAAGTAAGAAAAGAAGATAGAATTTCAGTTTTAAGGAGTATGCTTTGAGAAGTAATAAGTATTTTGAAAAGTGAATAAGTAAAGTAAGAAAAGAAGATAGAATTTCGGTTTTAAAGAGTATGCTTTGAGAAGTAATAAGTATTTAGAAAAGTGAATAAGTAAAGTAAGAAAAGAAGCTAGAATTTCAGTTTTAAGCAGTATGCTTTAAGAAGTAATAAGTATTTTGAAAAGTGAAGAAGTAAAGTAAGAAAAGAAGATAGAATTTCAGTTTTAAGCAGTATGCTTTGAGAAGTAATAAGTATTTAGAAAAGTGAATAAGTAAAGTAAGAAAAGAAGATAGAATTTCAGTTTTAAGGAGTATGCTTTAGAAGTAATAAGTATTTAGAAAAGTGAAGAAGTAAAGTAAGAAAAGAAGATAGAATTTCGGTTTTAGGAGTATGCTTTGAGAAGTAATATGCATTTAGAAAAGTGAAGAAGTAAAGTAAGAAAAGAAGATAGAATTTCAGTTTTAAGCAGTATGCTTTGAGAAGTAATAAGTATTTAGAAAAGTGAAGAAGTAAAGTAAGAAAAGAAGATAGAATTTCAGTTTTAAGGAGTATGCTTTGAGAAGTAATAAGTATTTTGAAAAGTGAATAAGTAAAGTAAGAAAAGAAGATAGAATTTCAGTTTTAAGGAGTATGCTTTGAGAAGTAATAAGTATTTAGAAAAGTGAATAAGTAAAGTAAGAAAAGAAGATAGAATTTCGTTTTAGGAGTATGCTTTAAGAAGTAATAAGTATTTTGAAAAGTGAATAAGTAAAGTAAGAAAAGAAGATAGAATTTCAGTTTTAAGGAGTATGCTTTGAGAAGTAATAAGTATTTAGAAAAGTGAATAAGTAAAGTAAGAAAAGAAGATAGAATTTCAGTTTTAAGGAGTATGCTTTGAGAAGTAATAAGTATTTAGAAAAGTGAAGAAGTAAAGTAAGAAAAGAAGATAGAATTTCAGTTTTAAGGAGTATGCTTTGAGAAGTAATAAGTATTTAGAAAAGTGAAGAAGTAAAGTAAGAAAAGAAGATAGAATTTCAGTTTTAAGGAGTATGCTTTGAGAAGTAATAAGTATTTTGAAAAGTGAATAAGTAAAGTAAGAAAAGAAGATAGAATTTCGTTTTAGGAGTATGCTTTAGAAGTAATAAATTTAGAAAAGTGAATAAGTAAAGTAAGAAAAGAAGATAGAATTTCAGTTTTAAGGAGTATACTTTGAGAAGTAATAAGTATTTAGAAAAGTGAATAAGTAAAGTAAGAAAAGAAGATAGAATTTCAGTTTTAAGGAGTATGCTTTGAGAAGTAATAAGTATTTTGAAAAGTGAATAAGTAAAGTAAGAAAAGAAGATAGAATTTCGGTTTTAAAGAGTATGCTTTGAGAAGTAATAAGTATTTAGAAAAGTGAATAAGTAAAGTAAGAAAAGAAGCTAGAATTTCAGTTTTAAGGAGTATGCTTTGAGAAGTAATAAGTATTTAGAAAAGTGAAGAAGTAAAGTAAGAAAAGAAGATAGAATTTCAGTTTTAAGGAGTATGCTTTGAGAAGTAATAAGTATTTTGAAAAGTGAATAAGTAAAGTAAGAAAAGAAGATAGAATTTCAGTTTTAAGGAGTATGCTTTGAGAAGTAATAAGTATTTAGAAAAGTGAAGAAGTAAAGTAAGAAAAGAAGATAGAATTTCGTTTTAGGAGTATGCTTTAGAAGTAATAAATTTAGAAAAGTGAATAAGTAAAGTAAGAAAAGAAGATGGAATTTCAGTTTTAAAGAGTATGCTTTGAGAAGTAATAAGTATTTTGAAAAGTGAATAAGTAAAGTAAGAAAAGAAGATAGAATTTCAGTTTTAAGGAGTATGCTTTGAGAAGTAATAAGTATTTAGAAAAGTGAAGAAGTAAAGTAAGAAAAGAAGATAGAATTTCGGTTTTAGGAGTATGCTTTGAGAAGTAATATGCATTTAGAAAAGTGAATAAGTAAAGTAAGAAAAGAAGATAGAATTTAAGTTTTAAGGAGTATACTTTGAGAAGTAATAAGTATTTAGAAAAGTGAATAAGTAAAGTAAGAAAAGAAGATAGAATTTCAGTTTTAAGGAGTATGCTTTAAGAAGTAATAAGTATTTTGAAAAGTGAAGAAGTAAAGTAAGAAAAGAAGATAGAATTTCAGTTTTAAGCAGTATGCTTTGAGAAGTAATAAGTATTTAGAAAAGTGAATAAGTAAAGTAAGAAAGGAAGATGGAATTTCAGTTTTAGGAGTATGCTTTAGAAGTAATAAATTTAGAAAAGTGAATAAGTAAAGTAAGAAAAGAAGATAGAATTTCGGTTTTAAAGAGTATGCTTTGAGAAGTAATAAGTATTTTGAAAAGTGAATAAGTAAAGTAAGAAAAGAAGATAGAATTTCGGTTTTAGGAGTATGCTTTAAGAAGTAATAAGTATTTAGAAAAGTGAAGAAGTAAAGTAAGAAAAGAAGATAGAATTTCAGTTTTAAGGAGTATGCTTTGAGAAGTAATAAGTATTTTGAAAAGTGAATAAGTAAAGTAAGAAAAGAAGATAGAATTTCGTTTTAGGAGTATGCTTTAGAAGTAATAAATTTAGAAAAGTGAATAAGTAAAGTAAGAAAAGAAGATAGAATTTCGGTTTTAAAGAGTATGCTTTGAGAAGTAATAAGTATTTAGAAAAGTGAAGAAGTAAAGTAAGAAAAGAAGATAGAATTTCGGTTTTAGGAGTATGCTTTAAGAAGTAATAAGTATTTAGAAAAGTGAATAAGTAAAGTAAGAAAAGAAGATAGAATTTCAGTTTTAAGCAGTATGCTTTGAGAAGTAATAAGTATTTAGAAAAGTGAAGAAGTAAAGTAAGAAAAGAAGATAGAATTTCAGTTTTAAGGAGTATGCTTTGAGAAGTAATAAGTATTTTGAAAAGTGAATAAGTAAAGTAAGAAAAGAAGATAGAATTTCAGTTTTAAGGAGTATGCTTTGAGAAGTAATAAGTATTTAGAAAAGTGAATAAGTAAAGTAAGAAAAGAAGATAGAATTTCGGTTTTAAAGAGTATGCTTTGAGAAGTAATAAGTATTTTGAAAAGTGAATAAGTAAAGTAAGAAAAGAAGATAGAATTTCGGTTTTAAAGAGTATGCTTTGAGAAGTAATAAGTATTTTGAAAAGTGAATAAGTAAAGTAAGAAAAGAAGATAGAATTTCAGTTTTAAGGAGTATGCTTTGAGAAGTAATAAGTATTTTGAAAAGTGAATAAGTAAAGTAAGAAAAGAAGATAGAATTTCGGTTTTAAAGAGTATGCTTTGAGAAGTAATAAGTATTTTGAAAAGTGAATAAGTAAAGTAAGAAAAGAAGATAGAATTTCAGTTTTAAGGAGTATGCTTTGAGAAGTAATAAGTATTTAGAAAAGTGAAGAAGTAAAGTAAGAAAAGAAGATAGAATTTCAGTTTTAAAGAGTATGCTTTGAGAAGTAATAAGTATTTAGAAAAGTGAATAAGTAAAGTAAGAAAAGAAGATAGAATTTAAGTTTTAAGGAGTATACTTTGAGAAGTAATAAGTATTTAGAAAAGTGAAGAAGTAAAGTAAGAAAAGAAGATAGAATTTCGGTTTTAGGAGTATGCTTTAAGAAGTAATAAGTATTTTGAAAAGTGAATAAGTAAAGTAAGAAAAGAAGATAGAATTTCGGTTTTAGGAGTATGCTTTGAGAAGTAATATGTATTTAGAAAAGTGAATAAGTAAAGTAAGAAAAGAAGATAGAATTTCGGTTTTAGGAGTATGCTTTGAGAAGTAATAAGTATTTTGAAAAGTGAATAAGTAAAGTAAGAAAAGAAGATAGAATTTCAGTTTTAAAGAGTATGCTTTGAGAAGTAATAAGTATTTAGAAAAGTGAAGAAGTAAAGTAAGAAAAGAAGATAGAATTTCGGTTTTAGGAGTATGCTTTAAGAAGTAATAAGTATTTAGAAAAGTGAAGAAGTAAAGTAAGAAAAGAAGATAGAATTTCAGTTTTAAGGATTATGCTTTGAGAAGTAATAAGTATTTAGAAAAGTGAATAAGTAAAGTAAGAAAAGAAGATAGAATTTCAGTTTTAAGGAGTATGCTTTGAGAAGTAATAAGTATTTAGAAAAGTGAAGAAGTAAAGTAAGAAAAGAAGATAGAATTTCAGTTTTAAGCAGTATGCTTTGAGAAGTAATAAGTATTTAGAAAAGTGAAGAAGTAAAGTAAGAAAAGAAGATAGAATTTCAGTTTTAAGGAGTATGCTTTGAGAAGTAATAAGT
>CAMPDV010002549.1:0-61403 GCA_946699065.1 Loxodes magnus | reverse complement strand
GAAATTCTATCTTCTTTTATTAGTTTACTTCTTCACTTTTAAAGGGCTAACTTTCATCTACAAGAATATCTTGACAAACCGAATACAGATTCGTAATTATTATATTATCACTAACATTTTGGATATTCTAACTTATATTTTAGTGCTTGCTACGAAAACTTATCATTAGATATTCTTTTCTTACTTTACTTCTTCACTTTTCAAAATACTTATTACTTCTCAAAGCATACTCCTTAAAACTGAAATTCTATCTTCTTTTCATACTCTACTTCTTCACTTTTCAATAGGCTAACTTTCATCTACAAGAATATCTTGACAAACCGAATACAGATTCGTAATTATTATATTATTACTAACATTTTGGATATTCTAACTTATATTTTAGTGCTTGCTACGAAAACTTATCATTAGATATTCTTTTCTTACTTTACTTCTTCACTTTTCAAAATACTTATTACTTCTCAAAGCATACTCCTTAAAACTGAAATTCTATCTTCTTTTCATACTCTACTTCTTCACTTTTCAATAGGCTAACTTTCATCTACAAGAATATCTTGAAAAACCGAATACAGATTCGTAATTATTATATTATCACTAACATTTTGGATATTCTAACTTATATTTTAGTGCTTGCTACGAAAACTTATCATTAGATATTCTTTTCTTACTTTACTTCTTCACTTTTCTAAATACTTATTACTCCTCAAAGCATACTCCTTAAAACTGAAATTCTATCTTCTTTTCTTACTTTACTTCTTCACTTTTCTAAATACTTATTACTTCTCAAAGCATACTCCTTAAAACTGAAATTCTATCTTCTTTTATTAGTTTACTTCTTCACTTTTAAAGGGCTAACTTTCATCTACAAGAATATCTTGACAAACCGAATACAGATTCGTAATTATTATATTATCACTAACATTTTGGATATTCTAACTTATATTTTAGTGCTTGCTACGAAAACTTATCATTAGATATTCTTTTCTTACTTTACTTCTTCACTTTTCAAAATACTTATTACTTCTCAAAGCATACTCCTTAAAACTGAAATTCTATCTTCTTTTCATACTCTACTTCTTCACTTTCAATAGGCTAACTTTCATCTACAAGAATATCTTGACAAACCGAATACAGATTCGTAATTATTATATTATTACTAACATTTTGGATATTCTAACTTATATTTTAGTGCTTGCTACGAAAACTTATCATTAGATATTCTTTTCTTACTTTACTTCTTCACTTTTCAAAATACTTATTACTTCTCAAAGCATACTCCTTAAAACTGAAATTCTATCTTCTTTTCATACTCTACTTCTTCACTTTTCAATAGGCTAACTTTCATCTACAAGAATATCTTGAAAAACCGAATACAGATTCGTAATTATTATATTATCACTAACATTTTGGATATTCTAACTTATATTTTAGTGCTTGCTACGAAAACTTATCATTAGATATTCTTTTCTTACTTTACTTCTTCACTTTTCTAAATACTTATTACTCCTCAAAGCATACTCCTTAAAACTGAAATTCTATCTTCTTTTCTTACTTTACTTCTTCACTTTTCTAAATACTTATTACTTCTCAAAGCATACTCCTTAAAACTGAAATTCTATCTTCTTTTATTAGTTTACTTCTTCACTTTTAAAGGGCTAACTTTCATCTACAAGAATATCTTGACAAACCGAATACAGATTCGTAATTATTATATTATTACTAACATTTGGATATTCTAACTTATATTTTAGTGCTTGCTACGAAAACTTATCATTAGATATTCTTTTCTTACTTTACTTCTTCACTTTTCAAAATACTTATTACTTCTCAAAGCATACTCCTTAAAACTGAAATTCTATCTTCTTTTCATACTCTACTTCTTCACTTTTCAATAGGCTAACTTTCATCTACAAGAATATCTTGAAAAACCGAATACAGATTCGTAATTATTATATTATCACTAACATTTTGGATATTCTAACTTATATTTTTAGTGCTTGCTACGAAAACTTATCATTAGATATTCTTTTCTTACTTTACTTCTTCACTTTTCTAAATACTTATTACTCCTCAAAGCATACTCCTTAAAACTGAAATTCTATCTTCTTTTCTTACTTTACTTCTTCACTTTTCTAAATACTTATTACTTCTCAAAGCATACTCCTTAAAACTGAAATTCTATCTTCTTTATTAGTTTACTTCTTCACTTTTAAAGGGCTAACTTTCATCTACAAGAATATCTTGACAAACCGAATACAGATTCGTAATTATTATATTATCACTAACATTTTGGATATTCTAACTTATATTTTAGTGCTTGCTACGAAAACTTATCATTAGATATTCTTTCTTACTTTACTTCTTCACTTTTCAAAATACTTATTACTTCTCAAAGCATACTCCTTAAAACTGAAATTCTAATCTTCTTTTATTAGTTTACTTCTTCACTTTTAAAGGGCTAACTTTCATCTACAAGAATATCTTGACAAACCGAATACAGATTCGTAATTATTATATTATTACTAACATTTTGGATATTCTAAACTTATATTTTAGTGCTTGCTACGAAAACTTATCATTAGATATTCTTTTCTTACTTTACTTCTTCACTTTTCAAAATACTTATTACTTCTCAAAGCATACTCCTTAAAACTGAAATTCTATCTTCTTTTCATACTCTACTTCTTCACTTTTCAATAGGCTAACTTTCATCTACAAGAATATCTTGAAAAACCGAATACAGATTCGTAATTATTATATTATCACTAACATTTTGGATATTCTAACTTATATTTTAGTGCTTGCTACGAAAACTTATCATTAGATATTCTTTTCTTACTTTACTTCTTCACTTTTCTAAATACTTATTACTCCTCAAAGCATACTCCTTAAAACTGAAATTCTATCTTCTTTTCTTACTTTACTTCTTCACTTTTCTAAATACTTATTACTTCTCAAAGCATACTCCTTAAAACTGAAATTCTATCTTCTTTTATTAGTTTACTTCTTCACTTTTAAAGGGCTAACTTTCATCTACAAGAATATCTTGACAAACCGAATACAGATTCGTAATTATTATATTATCACTAACATTTTGGATATTCTAACTTATATTTTAGTGCTTGCTACGAAAACTTATCATTAGATATTCTTTTCTTACTTTACTTCTTCACTTTTCAAAATACTTATTACTTCTCAAAGCATACTCCTTAAAACTGAAATTCTATCTTCTTTTCATACTCTACTTCTTCACTTTTCAATAGGCTAACTTTCATCTACAAGAATATCTTGACAAACCGAATACAGATTCGTAATTATTATATTATTACTAACATTTTGGATATTCTAACTTATATTTTAGTGCTTGCTACGAAAACTTATCATTAGATATTCTTTTCTTACTTTACTTCTTCACTTTTCAAAATACTTATTACTTCTCAAAGCATACTCCTTAAAACTGAAATTCTATCTTCTTTTCATACTCTACTTCTTCACTTTTCAATAGGCTAACTTTCATCTACAAGAATATCTTGACAAACCGAATACAGATTCGTAATTATTATATTATTACTAACATTTTGGATATTCTAACTTATATTTTAGTGCTTGCTACGAAAACTTATCATTAGATATTCTTTTCTTACTTTACTTCTTCACTTTTCAAAATACTTATTACTTCTCAAAGCATACTCCTTAAAACTGAAATTCTATCTTCTTTTCATACTCTACTTCTTCACTTTTCAATAGGCTAACTTTCATCTACAAGAATATCTTGAAAAAACCGAATACAGATTCGTAATTATTATATTATCACTAACATTTTGGATATTCTAACTTATATTTTAGTGCTTGCTACGAAAACTTATCATTAGATATTCTTTTCTTACTTTACTTCTTCACTTTTCTAAATACTTATTACTCCTCAAAGCATACTCCTTAAAACTGAAATTCTATCTTCTTTTCTTACTTTACTTCTTCACTTTTCTAAATACTTATTACTTCTCAAAGCATACTCCTTAAAACTGAAATTCTATCTTCTTTTATTAGTTTACTTCTTCACTTTTAAAGGGCTAACTTTCATCTACAAGAATATCTTGACAAACCGAATACAGATTCGTAATTATTATATTATCACTAACATTTTGGATATTCTAACTTATATTTTAGTGCTTGCTACGAAAACTTATCATTAGATATTCTTTTCTTACTTTACTTCTTCACTTTTCAAAATACTTATTACTTCTCAAAGCATACTCCTTAAAACTGAAATTCTATCTTCTTTTCATACTCTACTTCTTCACTTTTCATAGGCTAACTTTCATCTACAAGAATATCTTGACAAACCGAATACAGATTCGTAATTATTATATTATACTAACATTTTGGATATTCTAACTTATATTTTAGTGCTTGCTACGAAAACTTATCATTAGATATTCTTTTCTTACTTTACTTCTTCACTTTTCAAAATACTTATTACTTCTCAAAGCATACTCCTTAAAACTGAAATTCTATCTTCTTTTCATACTCTACTTCTTCACTTTTCAATAGGCTAACTTTCATCTACAAGAATATCTTGACAAACCGAATACAGATTCGTAATTATTATATTATTACTAACATTTTGGATATTCTAACTTATATTTTAGTGCTTGCTACGAAAACTTATCATTAGATATTCTTTTCTTACTTTACTTCTTCACTTTTCAAAATACTTATTACTTCTCAAAGCATACTCCTTAAAACTGAAATTCTATCTTCTTTTCATACTCTACTTCTTCACTTTTCAATAGGCTAACTTTCATCTACAAGAATATCTTGAAAAACCGAATACAGATCGTAATTATTATATTATCACTAACATTTTGGATATTCTAACTTATATTTTAGTGCTTGCTACGAAAACTTATCATTAGATATTCTTTTCTTACTTTACTTCTTCACTTTTCTAAATACTTATTACTCCTCAAAGCATACTCCTTAAAACTGAAATTCTATCTTCTTTTCTTACTTTACTTCTTCACTTTTCTAAATACTTATTACTTCTCAAAGCATACTCCTTAAAACTGAAATTCTATCTTCTTTTATTAGTTTACTTCTTCACTTTTAAAGGGCTAACTTTCATCTACAAGAATATCTTGACAAACCGAATACAGATTCGTAATTATTATATTATCACTAACATTTTGGATATTCTAACTTATATTTTAGTGCTTGCTACGAAAACTTATCATTAGATATTCTTTTCTTACTTTACTTCTTCACTTTTCAAAATACTTATTACTTCTCAAAGCATACTCCTTAAAACTGAAATTCTATCTTCTTTTCATACTCTACTTCTTCACTTTTCAATAGGCTAACTTTCATCTACAAGAATATCTTGACAAACCGAATACAGATTCGTAATTATTATATTATTACTAACATTTTGGATATTCTAACTTATATTTTAGTGCTTGCTACGAAAACTTATCATTAGATATTCTTTTCTTACTTTACTTCTTCACTTTTCAAAATACTTATTACTTCTCAAAGCATACTCCTTAAAACTGAAATTCTATCTTCTTTTCATACTCTACTTCTTCACTTTTCAATAGGCTAACTTTCATCTACAAGAATATCTTGAAAAACCGAATACAGATTCGTAATTATTATATTATCACTAACATTTTGGATATTCTAACTTATATTTTAGTGCTTGCTACGAAAACTTATCATTAGATATTCTTTTCTTACTTTACTTCTTCACTTTTCTAAATACTTATTACTCCTCAAAGCATACTCCTTAAAACTGAAATTCTATCTTCTTTTCTTACTTTACTTCTTCACTTTTCTAAATACTTATTACTTCTCAAAGCATACTCCTTAAAACTGAAATTCTATCTTCTTTTATTAGTTTACTTCTTCACTTTAAAGGGCTAACTTTCATCTACAAGAATATCTTGACAAACCGAATACAGATTCGTAATTATTATATTATCACTAACATTTTGGATATTCTAACTTATATTTTAGTGCTTGCTACGAAAACTTATCATTAGATATTCTTTTCTTACTTTACTTCTTCACTTTTCAAAATACTTATTACTTCTCAAAGCATACTCCTTAAAACTGAAATTCTATCTTCTTTTCATACTCTACTTCTTCACTTTTCAATAGGCTAACTTTCATCTACAAGAATATCTTGACAAACCGAATACAGATTCGTAATTATTATATTATTACTAACATTTTGGATATTCTAACTTATATTTTAGTGCTTGCTACGAAAACTTATCATTAGATATTCTTTTCTTACTTTACTTCTTCACTTTTCAAAATACTTATTACTTCTCAAAGCATACTCCTTAAAACTGAAATTCTATCTTCTTTTCATACTCTACTTCTTCACTTTTCAATAGGCTAACTTTCATCTACAAGAATATCTTGAAAAACCGAATACAGATTCGTAATTATTATATTATCACTAACATTTTGGATATTCTAACTTATATTTTAGTGCTTGCTACGAAAACTTATCATTAGATATTCTTTTCTTACTTTACTTCTTCACTTTTCTAAATACTTATTACTCCTCAAAGCATACTCCTTAAAACTGAAATTCTATCTTCTTTTCTTACTTTACTTCTTCACTTTTCTAAATACTTATTACTTCTCAAAGCATACTCCTTAAAACTGAAATTCTATCTTCTTTTATTAGTTTACTTCTTCACTTTTAAAGGGCTAACTTTCATCTACAAGAATATCTTGACAAACCGAATACAGATTCGTAATTATTATATTATCACTAACATTTTGGATATTCTAACTTATATTTTTAGTGCTTGCTACGAAAACTTATCATTAGATATTCTTTTCTTACTTTACTTCTTCACTTTTCAAAATACTTATTACTTCTCAAAGCATACTCCTTAAAACTGAAATTCTATCTTCTTTTCATACTCTACTTCTTCACTTTTCAATAGGCTAACTTTCATCTACAAGAATATCTTGACAAACCGAATACAGATTCGTAATTATTATATTATTACTAACATTTTGGATATTCTAACTTATATTTTAGTGCTTGCTACGAAAACTTATCATTAGATATTCTTTCTTACTTTACTTCTTCACTTTTCAAAATACTTATTACTTCTCAAAGCATACTCCTTAAAACTGAAATTCTATCTTCTTTTCATACTCTACTTCTTCACTTTTCAATAGGCTAACTTTCATCTACAAGAATATCTTGAAAAACCGAATACAGATTCGTAATTATTATATTATCACTAACATTTTGGATATTCTAACTTATATTTTAGTGCTTGCTACGAAAACTTATCATTAGATATTCTTTTCTTACTTTACTTCTTCACTTTTCTAAATACTTATTACTTCTCAAAGCATACTCCTTAAAACTGAAATTCTATCTTCTTTTCTTACTTTACTTCTTCACTTTTCTAAATACTTATTACTTCTCAAAGCATACTCCTTAAAACTGAAATTCTATCTTCTTTTATTAGTTTACTTCTTCACTTTTAAAGGGCTAACTTTCATCTACAAGAATATCTTGACAAACCGAATACAGATTCGTAATTATTATATTATTACTAACATTTTGGATATTCTAACTTATATTTTAGTGCTTGCTACGAAAACTTATCATTAGATATTCTTTTCTTACTTTACTTCTTCACTTTTCAAAATACTTATTACTTCTCAAAGCATACTCCTTAAAACTGAAATTCTATCTTCTTTTCATACTCTACTTCTTCACTTTTCAATAGGCTAACTTTCATCTACAAGAATATCTTGACAAACCGAATACAGATTCGTAATTATTATATTATCACTAACATTTTGGATATTCTAACTTATATTTTAGTGCTTGCTACGAAAACTTATCATTAGATATTCTTTTCTTACTTTACTTCTTCACTTTTCAAAATACTTATTACTTCTCAAAGCATACTCCTTAAAACTGAAATTCTATCTTCTTTTCATACTCTACTTCTTCACTTTTCAATAGGCTAACTTTCATCTACAAGAATATCTTGACAAACCGAATACAGATTCGTAATTATTATATTATTACTAACATTTTGGATATTCTAACTTATATTTTAGTGCTTGCTACGAAAACTTATCATTAGATATTCTTTTCTTACTTTACTTCTTCACTTTTCAAAATACTTATTACTTCTCAAAGCATACTCCTTAAAACTGAAATTCTATCTTCTTTTCATACTCTACTTCTTCACTTTTCAATAGGCTAACTTTCATCTACAAGAATATCTTGAAAAACCGAATACAGATTCGTAATTATTATATTATCACTAACATTTTGGATATTCTAACTTATATTTTAGTGCTTGCTACGAAAACTTATCATTAGATATTCTTTTCTTACTTTACTTCTTCACTTTTCTAAATACTTATTACTCCTCAAAGCATACTCCTTAAAACTGAAATTCTATCTTCTTTTCTTACTTTACTTCTTCACTTTTCTAAATACTTATTACTTCTCAAAGCATACTCCTTAAAACTGAAATTCTATCTTCTTTTATTAGTTTACTTCTTCACTTTTAAAGGGCTAACTTTCATCTACAAGAATATCTTGACAAACCGAATACAGATTCGTAATTATTATATTATTACTAACATTTTGGATATTCTAACTTATATTTTAGTGCTTGCTACGAAAACTTATCATTAGATATTCTTTTCTTACTTTACTTCTTCACTTTTCAAAATACTTATTACTTCTCAAAGCATACTCCTTAAAACTGAAATTCTATCTTCTTTTCTTACTTTACTTCTTCACTTTTCTAAATACTTATTACTTCTCAAAGCATACTCCTTAAAACTGAAATTCTATCTTCTTTTATTAGTTTACTTCTTCACTTTTAAAGGGCTAACTTTCATCTACAAGAATATCTTGACAAACCGAATACAGATTCGTAATTATTATATTATCACTAACATTTTGGATATTCTAACTTATATTTTAGTGCTTGCTACGAAAACTTATCATTAGATATTCTTTTCTTACTTACTTCTTCACTTTTCAAAATACTTATTACTTCTCAAAGCATACTCCTTAAAACTGAAATTCTATCTTCTTTTCTTACTTTACTTCTTCACTTTTCTAATACTTATTACTTCTCAAAGCATACTCCTTAAAACTGAAATTCTATCTTCTTTTATTAGTTTACTTCTTCACTTTTAAAGGGCTAACTTTCATCTACAAGAATATCTTGACAAACCGAATACAGATTCGTAATTATTATATTATCACTAACATTTTGGATATTCTAACTTATATTTTAGTGCTTGCTACGAAAACTTATCATTAGATATTCTTTTCTTACTTTACTTCTTCACTTTCAAAATACTTATTACTTCTCAAAGCATACTCCTTAAAACTGAAATTCTATCTTCTTTCATACTCTACTTCTTCACTTTTCAATAGGCTAACTTTCATCTACAAGAATATCTTGACAAACCGAATACAGATTCGTAATTATTATATTATTACTAACATTTTGGATATTCTAACTTATATTTTAGTGCTTGCTACGAAAACTTATCATTAGATATTCTTTTCTTACTTTACTTCTTCACTTTTCAAAATACTTATTACTTCTCAAAGCATACTCCTTAAAACTGAAATTCTATCTTCTTTTCATACTCTACTTCTTCACTTTTCAATAGGCTAACTTTCATCTACAAGAATATCTTGAAAAAACCGAATACAGATTCGTAATTATTATATTATCACTAACATTTTGGATATTCTAACTTATATTTTAGTGCTTGCTACGAAAACTTATCATTAGATATTCTTTTCTTACTTTACTTCTTCACTTTTCTAAATACTTATTACTCCTCAAAGCATACTCCTTAAAACTGAAATTCTATCTTCTTTTCTTACTTTACTTCTTCACTTTTCTAAATACTTATTACTTCTCAAAGCATACTCCTTAAAACTGAAATTCTATCTTCTTTTATTAGTTTACTTCTTCACTTTTAAAGGGCTAACTTTCATCTACAAGAATATCTTGACAAACCGAATACAGATTCGTAATTATTATATTATTACTAACATTTTGGATATTCTAACTTATATTTTAGTGCTTGCTACGAAAACTTATCATTAGATATTCTTTTCTTACTTTACTTCTTCACTTTTCAAAATACTTATTACTTCTCAAAGCATACTCCTTAAAACTGAAATTCTATCTTCTTTTCATACTCTACTTCTTCACTTTTCAATAGGCTAACTTTCATCTACAAGAATATCTTGACAAACCGAATACAGATTCGTAATTATTATATTATCACTAACATTTTGGATATTCTAACTTATATTTTAGTGCTTGCTACGAAAACTTATCATTAGATATTCTTTTCTTACTTTACTTCTTCACTTTTCAAAATACTTATTACTTCTCAAAGCATACTCCCTTAAAACTGAAATTCTATCTTCTTTTCATACTCTACTTCTTCACTTTTCAATAGGCTAACTTTCATCTACAAGAATATCTTGACAAACCGAATACAGATTCGTAATTATTATATTATTACTAACATTTTGGATATTCTAACTTATATTTTAGTGCTTGCTACGAAAACTTATCATTAGATATTCTTTTCTTACTTTACTTCTTCACTTTTCAAAATACTTATTACTTCTCAAAGCATACTCCTTAAAACTGAAATTCTATCTTCTTTTCATACTCTACTTCTTCACTTTTCAATAGGCTAACTTTCATCTACAAGAATATCTTGAAAAACCGAATACAGATTCGTAATTATTATATTATCACTAACATTTTGGATATTCTAACTTATATTTTAGTGCTTGCTACGAAAACTTATCATTAGATATTCTTTTCTTACTTTACTTCTTCACTTTTCTAAATACTTATTACTCCTCAAAGCATACTCCTTAAAACTGAAATTCTATCTTCTTTTCTTACTTTACTTCTTCACTTTTCTAAATACTTATTACTTCTCAAAGCATACTCCTTAAAACTGAAATTCTATCTTCTTTTATTAGTTTACTTCTTCACTTTTAAAGGGCTAACTTTCATCTACAAGAATATCTTGACAAACCGAATACAGATTCGTAATTATTATATTATTACTAACATTTTGGATATTCTAACTTATATTTTAGTGCTTGCTACGAAAACTTATCATTAGAATATCTAATGATAAGTTTTCGTAGCAAGCACTAAAATATAAGTTAGAATATCCAAAATGTTAGTAATAATATAATAATTACGAATCTGTATTCGGTTTGTCAAGATATTCTTGTAGATGAAAGTTAGCCCTTTAAAAGTGAAGAAGTAAACTAATAAAAGAAGATAGAATTTCAGTTTTAAGGAGTATGCTTTGAGAAGTAATAAGTATTTAGAAAAGTGAAGAAGTAAAGTAAGAAAAGAAGATAGAATTTCAGTTTTAAGGAGTATGCTTTGAGGAGTAATAAGTATTTAGAAAAGTGAAGAAGTAAAGTAAGAAAAGAATATCTAATGATAAGTTTTCGTAGCAAGCACTAAAATATAAGTTAGAATATCCAAAATGTTAGTGATAATATAATAATTACGAATCTGTATTCGGTTTTTCAAGATATTCTTGTAGATGAAAGTTAGCCTATTGAAAAGTGAAGAAGTAGAGTATGAAAAGAAGATAGAATTTCAGTTTTAAGGAGTATGCTTTGAGAAGTAATAAGTATTTTGAAAAGTGAAGAAGTAAAGTAAGAAAAGAATATCTAATGATAAGTTTTCGTAGCAAGCACTAAAATATAAGTTAGAATATCCAAAATGTTAGTAATAATATAATAATTACGAATCTGTATTCGGTTTGTCAAGATATTCTTGTAGATGAAAGTTAGCCTATTGAAAAGTGAAGAAGTAGAGTATGAAAAGAAGATAGAATTTCAGTTTTAAGGAGTATGCTTTGAGAAGTAATAAGTATTTTGAAAAGTGAAGAAGTAAAGTAAGAAAAGAATATCTAATGATAAGTTTTCGTAGCAAGCACTAAAATATAAGTTAGAATATCCAAAATGTTAGTGATAATATAATAATTACGAATCTGTATTCGGTTTGTCAAGATATTCTTGTAGATGAAAGTTAGCCTATTGAAAAGTGAAGAAGTAGAGTATGAAAAGAAGATAGAATTTCAGTTTTAAGGAGTATGCTTTGAGAAGTAATAAGTATTTTGAAAAGTGAAGAAGTAAAGTAAGAAAAGAATATCTAATGATAAGTTTTCGTAGCAAGCACTAAAATATAAGTTAGAATATCCAAAATGTTAGTAATAATATAATAATTACGAATCTGTATTCGGTTTGTCAAGATATTCTTGTAGATGAAAGTTAGCCCTTTAAAAGTGAAGAAGTAAACTAATAAAAGAAGATAGAATTTCAGTTTTAAGGAGTATGCTTTGAGAAGTAATAAGTATTTAGAAAAGTGAAGAAGTAAAGTAGAAAAGAAGATAGAATTTCAGTTTTAAGGAGTATGCTTTGAGGAGTAATAAGTATTTAGAAAAGTGAAGAAGTAAAGTAAGAAAAGAATATCTAATGATAAGTTTTCGTAGCAAGCACTAAAATATAAGTTAGAATATCCAAAATGTTAGTGATAATATAATAATTACGAATCTGTATTCGGTTTTTCAAGATATTCTTGTAGATGAAAGTTAGCCTATTGAAAAGTGAAGAAGTAGAGTATGAAAAGAAGATAGAATTTCAGTTTTAAGGAGTATGCTTTGAGAAGTAATAAGTATTTTGAAAAGTGAAGAAGTAAAGTAAGAAAAGAATATCTAATGATAAGTTTTCGTAGCAAGCACTAAAATATAAGTTAGAATATCCAAAATGTTAGTAATAATATAATAATTACGAATCTGTATTCGGTTTGTCAAGATATTCTTGTAGATGAAAGTTAGCCTATTGAAAAGTGAAGAAGTAGAGTATGAAAAGAAGATAGAATTTCAGTTTTAAGGAGTATGCTTTGAGAAGTAATAAGTATTTGAAAAGTGAAGAAGTAAAGTAAGAAAAGAATATCTAATGATAAGTTTTCGTAGCAAGCACTAAAATATAAGTTAGAATATCCAAAATGTTAGTGATAATATAATAATTACGAATCTGTATTCGGTTTGTCAAGATATTCTTGTAGATGAAAGTTAGCCCTTTAAAAGTGAAGAAGTAAACTAATAAAAGAAGATAGAATTTCAGTTTTAAGGAGTATGCTTTGAGAAGTAATAAGTATTTAGAAAAGTGAAGAAGTAAAGTAAGAAAAGAAGATAGAATTTCAGTTTTAAGGAGTATGCTTTGAGAAGTAATAAGTATTTTGAAAAGTGAAGAAGTAAAGTAAGAAAAGAATATCTAATGATAAGTTTTCGTAGCAAGCACTAAAATATAAGTTAGAATATCCAAAATGTTAGTGATAATATAATAATTACGAATCTGTATTCGGTTTGTCAAGATATTCTTGTAGATGAAAGTTAGCCCTTTAAAAGTGAAGAAGTAAACTAATAAAAGAAGATAGAATTTCAGTTTTAAGGAGTATGCTTTGAGAAGTAATAAGTATTTAGAAAAGTGAAGAAGTAAAGTAAGAAAAGAAGATAGAATTTCAGTTTTAAGGAGTATGCTTTGAGAAGTAATAAGTATTTTGAAAAGTGAAGAAGTAAAGTAAGAAAAGAATATCTAATGATAAGTTTTCGTAGCAAGCACTAAAATATAAGTTAGAATATCCAAAATGTTAGTAATAATATAATAATTACGAATCTGTATTCGGTTTGTCAAGATATTCTTGTAGATGAAAGTTAGCCCTTTAAAAGTGAAGAAGTAAACTAATAAAAGAAGATAGAATTTCAGTTTTAAGGAGTATGCTTTGAGAAGTAATAAGTATTTAGAAAAGTGAAGAAGTAAAGTAAGAAAAGAAGATAGAATTTCAGTTTTAAGGAGTATGCTTTGAGGAGTAATAAGTATTTAGAAAAGTGAAGAAGTAAAGTAAGAAAAGAATATCTAATGATAAGTTTTCGTAGCAAGCACTAAAATATAAGTTAGAATATCCAAAATGTTAGTGATAATATAATAATTACGAATCTGTATTCGGTTTTTCAAGATATTCTTGTAGATGAAAGTTAGCCTATTGAAAAGTGAAGAAGTAGAGTATGAAAAGAAGATAGAATTTCAGTTTTAAGGAGTATGCTTTGAGAAGTAATAAGTATTTTGAAAAGTGAAGAAGTAAAGTAAGAAAAGAATATCTAATGATAAGTTTTCGTAGCAAGCACTAAAATATAAGTTAGAATATCCAAAATGTTAGTAATAATATAATAATTACGAATCTGTATTCGGTTTGTCAAGATATTCTTGTAGATGAAAGTTAGCCTATTGAAAAGTGAAGAAGTAGAGTATGAAAAGAAGATAGAATTTCAGTTTTAAGGAGTATGCTTTGAGAAGTAATAAGTATTTTGAAAAGTGAAGAAGTAAAGTAAGAAAAGAATATCTAATGATAAGTTTTCGTAGCAAGCACTAAAATATAAGTTAGAATATCCAAAATGTTAGTGATAATATAATAATTACGAATCTGTATTCGGTTTGTCAAGATATTCTTGTAGATGAAAGTTAGCCTATTGAAAAGTGAAGAAGTAGAGTATGAAAAGAAGATAGAATTTCAGTTTTAAGGAGTATGCTTTGAGAAGTAATAAGTATTTTGAAAAGTGAAGAAGTAAAGTAAGAAAAGAATATCTAATGATAAGTTTTCGTAGCAAGCACTAAAATATAAGTTAGAATATCCAAAATGTTAGTAATAATATAATAATTACGAATCTGTATTCGGTTTGTCAAGATATTCTTGTAGATGAAAGTTAGCCCTTTAAAAGTGAAGAAGTAAACTAATAAAAGAAGATAGAATTTCAGTTTTAAGGAGTATGCTTTGAGAAGTAATAAGTATTTAGAAAAGTGAAGAAGTAAAGTAAGAAAAGAAGATAGAATTTCAGTTTTAAGGAGTATGCTTTGAGAAGTAATAAGTATTTAGAAAAGTGAAGAAGTAAAGTAAGAAAAGAATATCTAATGATAAGTTTTCGTAGCAAGCACTAAAATATAAGTTAGAATATCCAAAATGTTAGTGATAATATAATAATTACGAATCTGTATTCGGTTTTTCAAGATATTCTTGTAGATGAAAGTTAGCCTATTGAAAAGTGAAGAAGTAGAGTATGAAAAGAAGATAGAATTTCAGTTTTAAGGAGTATGCTTTGAGAAGTAATAAGTATTTTGAAAAGTGAAGAAGTAAAGTAAGAAAAGAATATCTAATGATAAGTTTTCGTAGCAAGCACTAAAATATAAGTTAGAATATCCAAAATGTTAGTAATAATATAATAATTACGAATCTGTATTCGGTTTGTCAAGATATTCTTGTAGATGAAAGTTAGCCTATTGAAAAGTGAAGAAGTAGAGTATGAAAAGAAGATAGAATTTCAGTTTTAAGGAGTATGCTTTGAGAAGTAATAAGTATTTTGAAAAGTGAAGAAGTAAAGTAAGAAAAGAATATCTAATGATAAGTTTTCGTAGCAAGCACTAAAATATAAGTTAGAATATCCAAAATGTTAGTGATAATATAATAATTACGAATCTGTATTCGGTTTGTCAAGATATTCTTGTAGATGAAAGTTAGCCCTTTAAAAGTGAAGAAGTAAACTAATAAAAGAAGATAGAATTTCAGTTTTAAGGAGTATGCTTTGAGAAGTAATAAGTATTTAGAAAAGTGAAGAAGTAAAGTAAGAAAAGAAGATAGAATTTCAGTTTTAAGGAGTATGCTTTGAGGAGTAATAAGTATTTAGAAAAGTGAAGAAGTAAAGTAAGAAAAGAATATCTAATGATAAGTTTTCGTAGCAAGCACTAAAATATAAGTTAGAATATCCAAAATGTTAGTGATAATATAATAATTACGAATCTGTATTCGGTTTTTCAAGATATTCTTGTAGATGAAAGTTAGCCTATTGAAAAGTGAAGAAGTAGAGTATGAAAAGAAGATAGAATTTCAGTTTTAAGGAGTATGCTTTGAGAAGTAATAAGTATTTTGAAAAGTGAAGAAGTAAAGTAAGAAAAGAATATCTAATGATAAGTTTTCGTAGCAAGCACTAAAATATAAGTTAGAATATCCAAAATGTTAGTAATAATATAATAATTACGAATCTGTATTCGGTTTGTCAAGATATTCTTGTAGATGAAAGTTAGCCTATTGAAAAGTGAAGAAGTAGAGTATGAAAAGAAGATAGAATTTCAGTTTTAAGGAGTATGCTTTGAGAAGTAATAAGTATTTTGAAAAGTGAAGAAGTAAAGTAAGAAAAGAATATCTAATGATAAGTTTTCGTAGCAAGCACTAAAATATAAGTTAGAATATCCAAAATGTTAGTGATAATATAATAATTACGAATCTGTATTCGGTTTGTCAAGATATTCTTGTAGATGAAAGTTAGCCCTTTAAAAGTGAAGAAGTAAACTAATAAAAGAAGATAGAATTTCAGTTTTAAGGAGTATGCTTTGAGAAGTAATAAGTATTTAGAAAAGTGAAGAAGTAAAGTAAGAAAAGAAGATAGAATTTCAGTTTTAAGGAGTATGCTTTGAGGAGTAATAAGTATTTAGAAAAGTGAAGAAGTAAAGTAAGAAAAGAATATCTAATGATAAGTTTTCGTAGCAAGCACTAAAATATAAGTTAGAATATCCAAAATGTTAGTGATAATATAATAATTACGAATCTGTATTCGGTTTTTCAAGATATTCTTGTAGATGAAAGTTAGCCTATTGAAAAGTGAAGAAGTAGAGTATGAAAAGAAGATAGAATTTCAGTTTTAAGGAGTATGCTTTGAGAAGTAATAAGTATTTTGAAAAGTGAAGAAGTAAAGTAAGAAAAGAATATCTAATGATAAGTTTTCGTAGCAAGCACTAAAATATAAGTTAGAATATCCAAAATGTTAGTAATAATATAATAATTACGAATCTGTATTCGGTTTGTCAAGATATTCTTGTAGATGAAAGTTAGCCTATTGAAAAGTGAAGAAGTAGAGTATGAAAAGAAGATAGAATTTCAGTTTTAAGGAGTATGCTTTGAGAAGTAATAAGTATTTTGAAAAGTGAAGAAGTAAAGTAAGAAAAGAATATCTAATGATAAGTTTTCGTAGCAAGCACTAAAATATAAGTTAGAATATCCAAAATGTTAGTGATAATATAATAATTACGAATCTGTATTCGGTTTGTCAAGATATTCTTGTAGATGAAAGTTAGCCCTTTAAAAGTGAAGAAGTAAACTAATAAAAGAAGATAGAATTTCAGTTTTAAGGAGTATGCTTTGAGAAGTAATAAGTATTTAGAAAAGTGAAGAAGTAAAGTAAGAAAAGAAGATAGAATTTCAGTTTTAAGGAGTATGCTTTGAGGAGTAATAAGTATTTAGAAAAGTGAAGAAGTAAAGTAAGAAAAGAATATCTAATGATAAGTTTTCGTAGCAAGCACTAAAATATAAGTTAGAATATCCAAAATGTTAGTGATAATATAATAATTACGAATCTGTATTCGGTTTTTCAAGATATTCTTGTAGATGAAAGTTAGCCTATTGAAAAGTGAAGAAGTAGAGTATGAAAAGAAGATAGAATTTCAGTTTTAAGGAGTATGCTTTGAGAAGTAATAAGTATTTTGAAAAGTGAAGAAGTAAAGTAAGAAAAGAATATCTAATGATAAGTTTTCGTAGCAAGCACTAAAATATAAGTTAGAATATCCAAAATGTTAGTAATAATATAATAATTACGAATCTGTATTCGGTTTGTCAAGATATTCTTGTAGATGAAAGTTAGCCTATTGAAAAGTGAAGAAGTAGAGTATGAAAAGAAGATAGAATTTCAGTTTTAAGGAGTATGCTTTGAGAAGTAATAAGTATTTTGAAAAGTGAAGAAGTAAAGTAAGAAAAGAATATCTAATGATAAGTTTTCGTAGCAAGCACTAAAATATAAGTTAGAATATCCAAAATGTTAGTAATAATATAATAATTACGAATCTGTATTCGGTTTGTCAAGATATTCTTGTAGATGAAAGTTAGCCTATTGAAAAGTGAAGAAGTAGAGTATGAAAAGAAGATAGAATTTCAGTTTTAAGGAGTATGCTTTGAGAAGTAATAAGTATTTTGAAAAGTGAAGAAGTAAAGTAAGAAAAGAATATCTAATGATAAGTTTTCGTAGCAAGCACTAAAATATAAGTTAGAATATCCAAAATGTTAGTGATAATATAATAATTACGAATCTGTATTCGGTTTGTCAAGATATTCTTGTAGATGAAAGTTAGCCCTTTAAAAGTGAAGAAGTAAACTAATAAAAGAAGATAGAATTTCAGTTTTAAGGAGTATGCTTTGAGAAGTAATAAGTATTTAGAAAAGTGAAGAAGTAAAGTAAGAAAAGAAGATAGAATTTCAGTTTTAAGGAGTATGCTTTGAGGAGTAATAAGTATTTAGAAAAGTGAAGAAGTAAAGTAAGAAAAGAATATCTAATGATAAGTTTTCGTAGCAAGCACTAAAATATAAGTTAGAATATCCAAAATGTTAGTGATAATATAATAATTACGAATCTGTATTCGGTTTTTCAAGATATTCTTGTAGATGAAAGTTAGCCTATTGAAAAGTGAAGAAGTAGAGTATGAAAAGAAGATAGAATTTCAGTTTTAAGGAGTATGCTTTGAGAAGTAATAAGTATTTTGAAAAGTGAAGAAGTAAAGTAAGAAAAGAATATCTAATGATAAGTTTTCGTAGCAAGCACTAAAATATAAGTTAGAATATCCAAAATGTTAGTAATAATATAATAATTACGAATCTGTATTCGGTTTGTCAAGATATTCTTGTAGATGAAAGTTAGCCTATTGAAAAGTGAAGAAGTAGAGTATGAAAAGAAGATAGAATTTCAGTTTTAAGGAGTATGCTTTGAGAAGTAATAAGTATTTTGAAAAGTGAAGAAGTAAAGTAAGAAAAGAATATCTAATGATAAGTTTTCGTAGCAAGCACTAAAATATAAGTTAGAATATCCAAAATGTTAGTAATAATATAATAATTACGAATCTGTATTCGGTTTGTCAAGATATTCTTGTAGATGAAAGTTAGCCTATTGAAAAGTGAAGAAGTAGAGTATGAAAAGAAGATAGAATTTCAGTTTTAAGGAGTATGCTTTGAGAAGTAATAAGTATTTTGAAAAGTGAAGAAGTAAAGTAAGAAAAGAATATCTAATGATAAGTTTTCGTAGCAAGCACTAAAATATAAGTTAGAATATCCAAAATGTTAGTGATAATATAATAATTACGAATCTGTATTCGGTTTGTCAAGATATTCTTGTAGATGAAAGTTAGCCCTTTAAAAGTGAAGAAGTAAACTAATAAAAGAAGATAGAATTTCAGTTTTAAGGAGTATGCTTTGAGAAGTAATAAGTATTTAGAAAAGTGAAGAAGTAAAGTAAGAAAAGAAGATAGAATTTCAGTTTTAAGGAGTATGCTTTGAGGAGTAATAAGTATTTAGAAAAGTGAAGAAGTAAAGTAAGAAAAGAATATCTAATGATAAGTTTTCGTAGCAAGCACTAAAATATAAGTTAGAATATCCAAAATGTTAGTGATAATATAATAATTACGAATCTGTATTCGGTTTTTCAAGATATTCTTGTAGATGAAAGTTAGCCTATTGAAAAGTGAAGAAGTAGAGTATGAAAAGAAGATAGAATTTCAGTTTTAAGGAGTATGCTTTGAGAAGTAATAAGTATTTTGAAAAGTGAAGAAGTAAAGTAAGAAAAGAATATCTAATGATAAGTTTTCGTAGCAAGCACTAAAATATAAGTTAGAATATCCAAAATGTTAGTAATAATATAATAATTACGAATCTGTATTCGGTTTGTCAAGATATTCTTGTAGATGAAAGTTAGCCCTTTAAAAGTGAAGAAGTAAACTAATAAAAGAAGATAGAATTTCAGTTTTAAGGAGTATGCTTTGAGAAGTAATAAGTATTTTGAAAAGTGAAGAAGTAAAGTAAGAAAAGAATATCTAATGATAAGTTTTCGTAGCAAGCACTAAAATATAAGTTAGAATATCCAAAATGTTAGTGATAATATAATAATTACGAATCTGTATTCGGTTTGTCAAGATATTCTTGTAGATGAAAGTTAGCCCTTTAAAAGTGAAGAAGTAAACTAATAAAAGAAGATAGAATTTCAGTTTTAAGGAGTATGCTTTGAGAAGTAATAAGTATTTAGAAAAGTGAAGAAGTAAAGTAAGAAAAGAAGATAGAATTTCAGTTTTAAGGAGTATG
Source organism: Loxodes magnus (assembly GCA_946699065.1). Classification (NCBI taxonomy): domain Eukaryota; phylum Ciliophora; class Karyorelictea; order Loxodida; family Loxodidae; genus Loxodes; species Loxodes magnus. Next base: position 41,091 of record CAMPDV010002549.1, on the reverse strand, counting down.
CTTTGAGGAGTAATAAGTATTTAGAAAAGTGAAGAAGTAAAGTAAGAAAAGAATATCTAATGATAAGTTTTCGTAGCAAGCACTAAAATATAAGTTAGAATATCCAAAATGTTAGTGATAATATAATAATTACGAATCTGTATTCGGTTTTTCAAGATATTCTTGTAGATGAAAGTTAGCCTATTGAAAAGTGAAGAAGTAGAGTATGAAAAGAAGATAGAATTTCAGTTTTAAGGAGTATGCTTTGAGAAGTAATAAGTATTTTGAAAAGTGAAGAAGTAAAGTAAGAAAAGAATATCTAATGATAAGTTTTCGTAGCAAGCACTAAAATATAAGTTAGAATATCCAAAATGTTAGTAATAATATAATAATTACGAATCTGTATTCGGTTTGTCAAGATATTCTTGTAGATGAAAGTTAGCCCTTTAAAAGTGAAGAAGTAAACTAATAAAAGAAGATAGAATTTCAGTTTTAAGGAGTATGCTTTGAGAAGTAATAAGTATTTAGAAAAGTGAAGAAGTAAAGTAAGAAAAGAAGATAGAATTTCAGTTTTAAGGAGTATGCTTTGAGGAGTAATAAGTATTTAGAAAAGTGAAGAAGTAAAGTAAGAAAAGAATATCTAATGATAAGTTTTCGTAGCAAGCACTAAAATATAAGTTAGAATATCCAAAATGTTAGTGATAATATAATAATTACGAATCTGTATTCGGTTTTTCAAGATATTCTTGTAGATGAAAGTTAGCCTATTGAAAAGTGAAGAAGTAGAGTATGAAAAGAAGATAGAATTTCAGTTTTAAGGAGTATGCTTTGAGAAGTAATAAGTATTTTGAAAAGTGAAGAAGTAAAGTAAGAAAAGAATATCTAATGATAAGTTTTCGTAGCAAGCACTAAAATATAAGTTAGAATATCCAAAATGTTAGTAATAATATAATAATTACGAATCTGTATTCGGTTTGTCAAGATATTCTTGTAGATGAAAGTTAGCCTATTGAAAAGTGAAGAAGTAGAGTATGAAAAGAAGATAGAATTTCAGTTTTAAGGAGTATGCTTTGAGAAGTAATAAGTATTTTGAAAAGTGAAGAAGTAAAGTAAGAAAAGAATATCTAATGATAAGTTTTCGTAGCAAGCACTAAAATATAAGTTAGAATATCCAAAATGTTAGTGATAATATAATAATTACGAATCTGTATTCGGTTTGTCAAGATATTCTTGTAGATGAAAGTTAGCCCTTTAAAAGTGAAGAAGTAAACTAATAAAAGAAGATAGAATTTCAGTTTTAAGGAGTATGCTTTGAGAAGTAATAAGTATTTAGAAAAGTGAAGAAGTAAAGTAAGAAAAGAAGATAGAATTTCAGTTTTAAGGAGTATGCTTTGAGGAGTAATAAGTATTTAGAAAAGTGAAGAAGTAAAGTAAGAAAAGAATATCTAATGATAAGTTTTCGTAGCAAGCACTAAAATATAAGTTAGAATATCCAAAATGTTAGTGATAATATAATAATTACGAATCTGTATTCGGTTTTTCAAGATATTCTTGTAGATGAAAGTTAGCCTATTGAAAAGTGAAGAAGTAGAGTATGAAAAGAAGATAGAATTTCAGTTTTAAGGAGTATGCTTTGAGAAGTAATAAGTATTTTGAAAAGTGAAGAAGTAAAGTAAGAAAAGAATATCTAATGATAAGTTTTCGTAGCAAGCACTAAAATATAAGTTAGAATATCCAAAATGTTAGTAATAATATAATAATTACGAATCTGTATTCGGTTTGTCAAGATATTCTTGTAGATGAAAGTTAGCCTATTGAAAAGTGAAGAAGTAGAGTATGAAAAGAAGATAGAATTTCAGTTTTAAGGAGTATGCTTTGAGAAGTAATAAGTATTTTGAAAAGTGAAGAAGTAAAGTAAGAAAAGAATATCTAATGATAAGTTTTCGTAGCAAGCACTAAAATATAAGTTAGAATATCCAAAATGTTAGTGATAATATAATAATTACGAATCTGTATTCGGTTTGTCAAGATATTCTTGTAGATGAAAGTTAGCCCTTTAAAAGTGAAGAAGTAAACTAATAAAAGAAGATAGAATTTCAGTTTTAAGGAGTATGCTTTGAGAAGTAATAAGTATTTAGAAAAGTGAAGAAGTAAAGTAAGAAAAGAAGATAGAATTTCAGTTTTAAGGAGTATGCTTTGAGGAGTAATAAGTATTTAGAAAAGTGAAGAAGTAAAGTAAGAAAAGAATATCTAATGATAAGTTTTCGTAGCAAGCACTAAAATATAAGTTAGAATATCCAAAATGTTAGTGATAATATAATAATTACGAATCTGTATTCGGTTTGTCAAGATATTCTTGTAGATGAAAGTTAGCCTATTGAAAAGTGAAGAAGTAGAGTATGAAAAGAAGATAGAATTTCAGTTTTAAGGAGTATGCTTTGAGAAGTAATAAGTATTTTGAAAAGTGAAGAAGTAAAGTAAGAAAAGAATATCTAATGATAAGTTTTCGTAGCAAGCACTAAAATATAAGTTAGAATATCCAAAATGTTAGTAATAATATAATAATTACGAATCTGTATTCGGTTTGTCAAGATATTCTTGTAGATGAAAGTTAGCCTATTGAAAAGTGAAGAAGTAGAGTATGAAAAGAAGATAGAATTTCAGTTTTAAGGAGTATGCTTTGAGAAGTAATAAGTATTTTGAAAAGTGAAGAAGTAAAGTAAGAAAAGAATATCTAATGATAAGTTTTCGTAGCAAGCACTAAAATATAAGTTAGAATATCCAAAATGTTAGTGATAATATAATAATTACGAATCTGTATTCGGTTTGTCAAGATATTCTTGTAGATGAAAGTTAGCCCTTTAAAAGTGAAGAAGTAAACTAATAAAAGAAGATAGAATTTCAGTTTTAAGGAGTATGCTTTGAGAAGTAATAAGTATTTAGAAAAGTGAAGAAGTAAAGTAAGAAAAGAAGATAGAATTTCAGTTTTAAGGAGTATGCTTTGAGGAGTAATAAGTATTTAGAAAAGTGAAGAAGTAAAGTAAGAAAAGAATATCTAATGATAAGTTTTCGTAGCAAGCACTAAAATATAAGTTAGAATATCCAAAATGTTAGTGATAATATAATAATTACGAATCTGTATTCGGTTTTTCAAGATATTCTTGTAGATGAAAGTTAGCCTATTGAAAAGTGAAGAAGTAGAGTATGAAAAGAAGATAGAATTTCAGTTTTAAGGAGTATGCTTTGAGAAGTAATAAGTATTTTGAAAAGTGAAGAAGTAAAGTAAGAAAAGAATATCTAATGATAAGTTTTCGTAGCAAGCACTAAAATATAAGTTAGAATATCCAAAATGTTAGTAATAAATAATAATTACGAATCTGTATTCGGTTTGTCAAGATATTCTTGTAGATGAAAGTTAGCCCTTTAAAAGTGAAGAAGTAAACTAATAAAAGAAGATAGAATTTCAGTTTTAAGGAGTATGCTTTGAGAAGTAATAAGTATTTAGAAAAGTGAAGAAGTAAAGTAAGAAAAGAAGATAGAATTTCAGTTTTAAGGAGTATGCTTTGAGGAGTAATAAGTATTTAGAAAAGTGAAGAAGTAAAGTAAGAAAAGAATATCTAATGATAAGTTTTCGTAGCAAGCACTAAAATATAAGTTAGAATATCCAAAATGTTAGTGATAATATAATAATTACGAATCTGTATTCGGTTTTTCAAGATATTCTTGTAGATGAAAGTTAGCCTATTGAAAAGTGAAGAAGTAGAGTATGAAAAGAAGATAGAATTTCAGTTTTAAGGAGTATGCTTTGAGAAGTAATAAGTATTTTGAAAAGTGAAGAAGTAAAGTAAGAAAAGAATATCTAATGATAAGTTTTCGTAGCAAGCACTAAAATATAAGTTAGAATATCCAAAATGTTAGTAATAATATAATAATTACGAATCTGTATTCGGTTTGTCAAGATATTCTTGTAGATGAAAGTTAGCCTATTGAAAAGTGAAGAAGTAGAGTATGAAAAGAAGATAGAATTTCAGTTTTAAGGAGTATGCTTTGAGAAGTAATAAGTATTTAGAAAAGTGAAGAAGTAAAGTAAGAAAAGAAGATAGAATTTCAGTTTTAAGGAGTATGCTTTGAGGAGTAATAAGTATTTAGAAAAGTGAAGAAGTAAAGTAAGAAAAGAATATCTAATGATAAGTTTTCGTAGCAAGCACTAAAATATAAGTTAGAATATCCAAAATGTTAGTGATAATATAATAATTACGAATCTGTATTCGGTTTTTCAAGATATTCTTGTAGATGAAAGTTAGCCTATTGAAAAGTGAAGAAGTAGAGTATGAAAAGAAGATAGAATTTCAGTTTTAAGGAGTATGCTTTGAGAAGTAATAAGTATTTTGAAAAGTGAAGAAGTAAAGTAAGAAAAGAATATCTAATGATAAGTTTTCGTAGCAAGCACTAAAATATAAGTTAGAATATCCAAAATGTTAGTAATAATATAATAATTACGAATCTGTATTCGGTTTGTCAAGATATTCTTGTAGATGAAAGTTAGCCTATTGAAAAGTGAAGAAGTAGAGTATGAAAAGAAGATAGAATTTCAGTTTTAAGGAGTATGCTTTGAGAAGTAATAAGTATTTAGAAAAGTGAAGAAGTAAAGTAAGAAAAGAAGATAGAATTTCAGTTTTAAGGAGTATGCTTTGAGGAGTAATAAGTATTTAGAAAAGTGAAGAAGTAAAGTAAGAAAAGAATATCTAATGATAAGTTTTCGTAGCAAGCACTAAAATATAAGTTAGAATATCCAAAATGTTAGTGATAATATAATAATTACGAATCTGTATTCGGTTTTTCAAGATATTCTTGTAGATGAAAGTTAGCCTATTGAAAAGTGAAGAAGTAGAGTATGAAAAGAAGATAGAATTTCAGTTTTAAGGAGTATGCTTTGAGAAGTAATAAGTATTTTGAAAAGTGAAGAAGTAAAGTAAGAAAAGAATATCTAATGATAAGTTTTCGTAGCAAGCACTAAAATATAAGTTAGAATATCCAAAATGTTAGTAATAATATAATAATTACGAATCTGTATTCGGTTTGTCAAGATATTCTTGTAGATGAAAGTTAGCCTATTGAAAAGTGAAGAAGTAGAGTATGAAAAGAAGATAGAATTTCAGTTTTAAGGAGTATGCTTTGAGAAGTAATAAGTATTTAGAAAAGTGAAGAAGTAAAGTAAGAAAAGAAGATAGAATTTCAGTTTTAAGGAGTATGCTTTGAGGAGTAATAAGTATTTAGAAAAGTGAAGAAGTAAAGTAAGAAAAGAATATCTAATGATAAGTTTTCGTAGCAAGCACTAAAATATAAGTTAGAATATCCAAAATGTTAGTGATAATATAATAATTACGAATCTGTATTCGGTTTTTCAAGATATTCTTGTAGATGAAAGTTAGCCTATTGAAAAGTGAAGAAGTAGAGTATGAAAAGAAGATAGAATTTCAGTTTTAAGGAGTATGCTTTGAGAAGTAATAAGTATTTTGAAAAGTGAAGAAGTAAAGTAAGAAAAGAATATCTAATGATAAGTTTTCGTAGCAAGCACTAAAATATAAGTTAGAATATCCAAAATGTTAGTAATAATATAATAATTACGAATCTGTATTCGGTTTGTCAAGATATTCTTGTAGATGAAAGTTAGCCTATTGAAAAGTGAAGAAGTAGAGTATGAAAAGAAGATAGAATTTCAGTTTTAAGGAGTATGCTTTGAGAAGTAATAAGTATTTAGAAAAGTGAAGAAGTAAAGTAAGAAAAGAAGATAGAATTTCAGTTTTAAGGAGTATGCTTTGAGGAGTAATAAGTATTTAGAAAAGTGAAGAAGTAAAGTAAGAAAAGAATATCTAATGATAAGTTTTCGTAGCAAGCACTAAAATATAAGTTAGAATATCCAAAATGTTAGTAATAATATAATAATTACGAATCTGTATTCGGTTTGTCAAGATATTCTTGTAGATGAAAGTTAGCCTATTGAAAAGTGAAGAAGTAGAGTATGAAAAGAAGATAGAATTTCAGTTTTAAGGAGTATGCTTTGAGAAGTAATAAGTATTTTGAAAAGTGAAGAAGTAAAGTAAGAAAAGAATATCTAATGATAAGTTTTCGTAGCAAGCACTAAAATATAAGTTAGAATATCCAAAATGTTAGTGATAATATAATAATTACGAATCTGTATTCGGTTTGTCAAGATATTCTTGTAGATGAAAGTTAGCCTATTGAAAAGTGAAGAAGTAGAGTATGAAAAGAAGATAGAATTTCAGTTTTAAGGAGTATGCTTTGAGAAGTAATAAGTATTTTGAAAAGTGAAGAAGTAAAGTAAGAAAAGAATATCTAATGATAAGTTTTCGTAGCAAGCACTAAAATATAAGTTAGAATATCCAAAATGTTAGTAATAATATAATAATTACGAATCTGTATTCGGTTTGTCAAGATATTCTTGTAGATGAAAGTTAGCCTATTGAAAAGTGAAGAAGTAGAGTATGAAAAGAAGATAGAATTTCAGTTTTAAGGAGTATGCTTTGAGAAGTAATAAGTATTTTGAAAAGTGAAGAAGTAAAGTAAGAAAAGAATATCTAATGATAAGTTTTCGTAGCAAGCACTAAAATATAAGTTAGAATATCCAAAATGTTAGTGATAATATAATAATTACGAATCTGTATTCGGTTTGTCAAGATATTCTTGTAGATGAAAGTTAGCCCTTTAAAAGTTAGAAAAGTGAAGAAGTAGAGTAATAAGAAAAGAAGATAGAATTTCAGTTTTAAGGAGTATGCTTTGAGAAGTAATAAGTATTTAGAAAAGTGAAGAAGTAAAGTAAGAAAAGAAGATAGAATTTCAGTTTTAAGAAGGAGTATGCTTTGAGGAGTAATAAGTATTTAGAAAAGTGAAGAAGTAAAGTAAGAAAAGTATGAATATCTAATGATAAGTTTTCGTAGCAAGCACTAAAATATAAGTTAGAATATCCAAAATGTTAGTGATAATATAATAATTACGAATCTGTATTCGGTTTTTCAAGATATTCTTGTAGATGAAAGTTAGCCTATTGAAAAGTGAAGAAGTAGAGTATGAAAAGAAGATAGAATTTCAGTTTTAAGGAGTATGCTTTGAGAAGTAATAAGTATTTTGAAAAGTGAAGAAGTAAAGTAAGAAAAGAATATCTAATGATAAGTTTTCGTAGCAAGCACTAAAATATAAGTTAGAATATCCAAAATGTTAGTAATAATATAATAATTACGAATCTGTATTCGGTTTGTCAAGATATTCTTGTAGATGAAAGTTAGCCTATTGAAAAGTGAAGAAGTAGAGTATGAAAAGAAGATAGAATTTCAGTTTTAAGGAGTATGCTTTGAGAAGTAATAAGTATTTAGAAAAGTGAAGAAGTAAAGTAAGAAAAGAAGATAGAATTTCAGTTTTAAGGAGTATGCTTTGAGGAGTAATAAGTATTTAGAAAAGTGAAGAAGTAAAGTAAGAAAAGAATATCTAATGATAAGTTTTCGTAGCAAGCACTAAAATATAAGTTAGAATATCCAAAATGTTAGTGATAATATAATAATTACGAATCTGTATTCGGTTTTTCAAGATATTCTTGTAGATGAAAGTTAGCCTATTGAAAAGTGAAGAAGTAGAGTATGAAAAGAAGATAGAATTTCAGTTTTAAGGAGTATGCTTTGAGAAGTAATAAGTATTTTGAAAAGTGAAGAAGTAAAGTAAGAAAAGAATATCTAATGATAAGTTTTCGTAGCAAGCACTAAAATATAAGTTAGAATATCCAAAATGTTAGTGATAATATAATAATTACGAATCTGTATTCGGTTTGTCAAGATATTCTTGTAGATGAAAGTTAGCCCTTTAAAAGTGAAGAAGTAAACTAATAAAAGAAGATAGAATTTCAGTTTTAAGGAGTATGCTTTGAGAAGTAATAAGTATTTAGAAAAGTGAAGAAGTAAAGTAAGAAAAGAAGATAGAATTTCAGTTTTAAGGAGTATGCTTTGAGGAGTAATAAGTATTTAGAAAAGTGAAGAAGTAAAGTAAGAAAAGAATATCTAATGATAAGTTTTCGTAGCAAGCACTAAAATATAAGTTAGAATATCCAAAATGTTAGTGATAATATAATAATTACGAATCTGTATTCGGTTTTTCAAGATATTCTTGTAGATGAAAGTTAGCCTATTGAAAAGTGAAGAAGTAGAGTATGAAAAGAAGATAGAATTTCAGTTTTAAGGAGTATGCTTTGAGAAGTAATAAGTATTTTGAAAAGTGAAGAAGTAAAGTAAGAAAAGAATATCTAATGATAAGTTTTCGTAGCAAGCACTAAAATATAAGTTAGAATATCCAAAATGTTAGTGATAATATAATAATTACGAATCTGTATTCGGTTTTTCAAGATATTCTTGTAGATGAAAGTTAGCCTATTGAAAAGTGAAGAAGTAGAGTATGAAAAGAAGATAGAATTTCAGTTTTAAGGAGTATGCTTTGAGAAGTAATAAGTATTTAGAAAAGTGAAGAAGTAAAGTAAGAAAAGAATATCTAATGATAAGTTTTCGTAGCAAGCACTAAAATATAAGTTAGAATATCCAAAATGTTAGTAATAATATAATAATTACGAATCTGTATTCGGTTTGTCAAGATATTCTTGTAGATGAAAGTTAGCCTATTGAAAAGTGAAGAAGTAGAGTATGAAAAGAAGATAGAATTTCAGTTTTAAGGAGTATGCTTTGAGAAGTAATAAGTATTTTGAAAAGTGAAGAAGTAAAGTAAGAAAAGAATATCTAATGATAAGTTTTCGTAGCAAGCACTAAAATATAAGTTAGAATATCCAAAATGTTAGTAATAATATAATAATTACGAATCTGTATTCGGTTTGTCAAGATATTCTTGTAGATGAAAGTTAGCCTATTGAAAAGTGAAGAAGTAGAGTATGAAAAGAAGATAGAATTTCAGTTTTAAGGAGTATGCTTTGAGAAGTAATAAGTATTTTTGAAAAGTGAAGAAGTAAAGTAAGAAAAGAATATCTAATGATAAGTTTTTCGTAGCAAGCACTAAAATATAAGTTAGAATATCCAAAATGTTAGTAATAATATAATAATTACGAATCTGTATTCGGTTTGTCAAGATATTCTTGTAGATGAAAGTTAGCCTATTGAAAAGTGAAGAAGTAAAGTAAGAAAAGAAGATAGAATTTCAGTTTTAAGGAGTATGCTTTGAGGAGTAATAAGTATTTAGAAAAGTGAAGAAGTAAAGTAAGAAAAGAATATCTAATGATAAGTTTTCGTAGCAAGCACTAAAATTATAAGTTAGAATATCCAAAATGTTAGTGATAATATAATAATTACGAATCTGTATTCGGTTTTTCAAGATATTCTTGTAGATGAAAGTTAGCCTATTGAAAAGTGAAGAAGTAGAGTATAGAAAGAAGATAGAATTTCAGTTTTAAGGAGTATGCTTTGAGAAGTAATAAGTATTTTGAAAAGTGAAGAAGTAAAGTAAGAAAAGAATATCTAATGATAAGTTTTCGTAGCAAGCACTAAAATATAAGTTAGAATATCCAAAATGTTAGTGATAATATAATAATTACGATCTGTATTCGGTTTTTCAAGATATTCTTGTAGATGAAAGTTAGCCTAATTGAAAAGTGAAGAAGTAGAGTATGAAAAGAAGATAGAATTTCAGTTTTAAGGATGTATGCTTTGAGAAGTAATAAGTATTTGAAAAGTGAAGAAGTAAAGTAAGAAAAGAATATCTAATGATAAGTTTTCGTAGCAAGCACTAAAATATAAGTTAGAATATCCAAAATGTTAGTAATAATATAATAATTACGAATCTGTATTCGGTTTGTCAAGATATTCTTGTAGATGAAAGTTAGCCTATTGAAAAGTGAAGAAGTAGAGTATGAAAAGAAGATAGAATTTCAGTTTTAAGGAGTATGCTTTGAGAAGTAATAAGTATTTTGAAAAGTGAAGAAGTAAAGTAAGAAAAGAATATCTAATGATAAGTTTTCGTAGCAAGCACTAAAATATAAGTTAGAATATCCAAAATGTTAGTATAATATAATAATTACGAATCTGTATTCGGTTTGTCAAGATATTCTTTGTAGATGAAAGTTAGCCTATTGAAAAGTGAAGAAGTAGAGTATGAAAAGAAGATAGAATTTCAGTTTTAAGGAGTATGCTTTGAGAAGTAATAAGTATTTTGAAAAGTGAAGAAGTAAAGTAAGAAAAGAATATCTAATGATAAGTTTTCGTAGCAAGCACTAAAATATAAGTTAGAATATCCAAATTGTTAGTAATAATATAATAATTACGAATCTGTATTCCGGTTTGTCAAGATATTCTTGTAGATGAAAGTTAGCCTATTGAAAAGTGAAGAAGTAAAGTAAGAAAAGAAGATAGAATTTCAGTTTTAAGGAGTATGCTTTGAGGAGTAATAAGTATTTAGAAAAGTGAAGAAGTAAAGTAAGAAAAGAATATCTAATGATAAGTTTTCCGTAGCAAGCACTAAAATATAAGTTAGAATATCCAAAATGTTAGTGATAATATAATAATTACGAATCTGTATTCGGTTTTTCAAGATATTCTTGTAGATGAAAGTTAGCCTATTGAAAAGTGAAGAAGTAGAGTATGAAAAGAAGATAGAATTTCAGTTTTAAGGAGTATGCTTTGAGAAGTAATAAGTATTTTGAAAAGTGAAGAAGTAAAGTAAGAAAAGAATATCTAATGATAAGTTTTCGTAGCAAGCACTAAAATATAAGTTAGAATATCCAAAATGTTAGTGATAATATAATAATTACGAATCTGTATTCGGTTTTTCAAGATATTCTTGTAGATGAAAGTTAGCCTATTGAAAAGTGAAGAAGTAGAGTATGAAAAGAAGATAGAATTTCAGTTTTAAGGAGTATGCTTTGAGAAGTAATAAGTATTTTGAAAAGTGAAGAAGTAAAGTAAGAAAAGAATATCTAATGATAAGTTTTCGTAGCAAGCACTAAAATATAAGTTAGAATATCCAAAATGTTAGTAATAATATAATAATTACGAATCTGTATTCGGTTTGTCAAGATATTCTTGTAGATGAAAGTTAGCCTATTGAAAAGTGAAGAAGTAGAGTATGAAAAGAAGATAGAATTTCAGTTTTAAGGAGTATGCTTTGAGAAGTAATAAGTATTTTGAAAAGTGAAGAAGTAAAGTAAGAAAAGAATATCTAATGATAAGTTTCGTAGCAAGCACTAAAATATAAGTTAGAATATCCAAAATGTTAGTAATAATATAATAATTACGAATCTGTATTCGGTTTGTCAAGATATTCTTGTAGATGAAAGTTAGCCTATTGAAAAGTGAAGAAGTAGAGTATGAAAAGAAGATAGAATTTCAGTTTTAAGGAGTATGCTTTGAGAAGTAATAAGTATTTAGAAAAGTGAAGAAGTAAAGTAAGAAAAGAAGATAGAATTTCAGTTTTAAGGAGTATGCTTTGAGGAGTAATAAGTATTTAGAAAAGTGAAGAAGTAAAGTAAGAAAAGAATATCTAATGATAAGTTTTCGTAGCAAGCACTAAAATATAAGTTAGAATATCCAAAATGTTAGTGATAATATAATAATTACGAATCTGTATTCGGTTTTTCAAGATATTCTTGTAGATGAAAGTTAGCCTATTGAAAAGTGAAGAAGTAGAGTATGAAAAGAAGATAGAATTTCAGTTTTAAGGAGTATGCTTTGAGAAGTAATAAGTATTTTGAAAAGTGAAGAAGTAAAGTAAGAAAAGAATATCTAATGATAAGTTTTCGTAGCAAGCACTAAAATATAAGTTAGAATATCCAAAATGTTAGTAATAATATAATAATTACGAATCTGTATTCGGTTTGTCAAGATATTCTTGTAGATGAAAGTTAGCCTATTGAAAAGTGAAGAAGTAGAGTATGAAAAGAAGATAGAATTTCAGTTTTAAGGAGTATGCTTTGAGAAGTAATAAGTATTTAGAAAAGTGAAGAAGTAAAGTAAGAAAAGAAGATAGAATTTCAGTTTTAAGGAGTATGCTTTGAGGAGTAATAAGTATTTAGAAAAGTGAAGAAGTAAAGTAAGAAAAGAATATCTAATGATAAGTTTTCGTAGCAAGCACTAAAATATAAGTTAGAATATCCAAAATGTTAGTGATAATATAATAATTACGAATCTGTATTCGGTTTTTCAAGATATTCTTGTAGATGAAAGTTAGCCTATTGAAAAGTGAAGAAGTAGAGTATGAAAAGAAGATAGAATTTCAGTTTTAAGGAGTATGCTTTGAGAAGTAATAAGTATTTTGAAAAGTGAAGAAGTAAAGTAAGAAAAGAATATCTAATGATAAGTTTTCGTAGCAAGCACTAAAATATAAGTTAGAATATCCAAAATGTTAGTAATAATATAATAATTACGAATCTGTATTCGGTTTGTCAAGATATTCTTGTAGATGAAAGTTAGCCTATTGAAAAGTGAAGAAGTAGAGTATGAAAAGAAGATAGAATTTCAGTTTTAAGGAGTATGCTTTGAGAAGTAATAAGTATTTAGAAAAGTGAAGAAGTAAAGTAAGAAAAGAAGATAGAATTTCAGTTTTAAGGAGTATGCTTTGAGGAGTAATAAGTATTTAGAAAAGTGAAGAAGTAAAGTAAGAAAAGAATATCTAATGATAAGTTTTCGTAGCAAGCACTAAAATATAAGTTAGAATATCCAAAATGTTAGTGATAATATAATAATTACGAATCTGTATTCGGTTTTTCAAGATATTCTTGTAGATGAAAGTTAGCCTATTGAAAAGTGAAGAAGTAGAGTATGAAAAGAAGATAGAATTTCAGTTTTAAGGAGTATGCTTTGAGAAGTAATAAGTATTTTGAAAAGTGAAGAAGTAAAGTAAGAAAAGAATATCTAATGATAAGTTTTCGTAGCAAGCACTAAAATATAAGTTAGAATATCCAAAATGTTAGTAATAATATAATAATTACGAATCTGTATTCGGTTTGTCAAGATATTCTTGTAGATGAAAGTTAGCCCTTTAAAAGTGAAGAAGTAGAGTATGAAAAGAAGATAGAATTTCAGTTTTAAGGAGTATGCTTTGAGAAGTAATAAGTATTTAGAAAAGTGAAGAAGTAAAGTAAGAAAAGAAGATAGAATTTCAGTTTTAAGGAGTATGCTTTGAGGAGTAATAAGTATTTAGAAAAGTGAAGAAGTAAAGTAAGAAAAGAATATCTAATGATAAGTTTTCGTAGCAAGCACTAAAATATAAGTTAGAATATCCAAAATGTTAGTGATAATATAATAATTACGAATCTGTATTCGGTTTTTCAAGATATTCTTGTAGATGAAAGTTAGCCTATTGAAAAGTGAAGAAGTAGAGTATGAAAAGAAGATAGAATTTCAGTTTTAAGGAGTATGCTTTGAGAAGTAATAAGTATTTTGAAAAGTGAAGAAGTAAAGTAAGAAAAGAATATCTAATGATAAGTTTTCGTAGCAAGCACTAAAATATAAGTTAGAATATCCAAAATGTTAGTGATAATATAATAATTACGAATCTGTATTCGGTTTTTCAAGATATTCTTGTAGATGAAAGTTAGCCTATTGAAAAGTGAAGAAGTAGAGTATGAAAAGAAGATAGAATTTCAGTTTTAAGGAGTATGCTTTGAGAAGTAATAAGTATTTGAAAAGTGAAGAAGTAAAGTAAGAAAAGAATATCTAATGATAAGTTTTCGTAGCAAGCACTAAAATATAAGTTAGAATATCCAAAATGTTAGTAATAATATAATAATTACGAATCTGTATTCGGTTTGTCAAGATATTCTTGTAGATGAAAGTTAGCCTATTGAAAAGTGAAGAAGTAGAGTATGAAAAGAAGATAGAATTTCAGTTTTAAGGAGTATGCTTTGAGAAGTAATAAGTATTTTGAAAAGTGAAGAAGTAAAGTAAGAAAAGAATATCTAATGATAAGTTTTCGTAGCAAGCACTAAAATATAAGTTAGAATATCCAAAATGTTAGTAATAATATAATAATTACGAATCTGTATTCGGTTTGTCAAGATATTCTTGTAGATGAAAGTTAGCCTATTGAAAAGTGAAGAAGTAGAGTATGAAAAGAAGATAGAATTTCAGTTTTAAGGAGTATGCTTTGAGAAGTAATAAGTATTTAGAAAAGTGAAGAAGTAAAGTAAGAAAAGAAGATAGAATTTCAGTTTTAAGGAGTATGCTTTGAGGAGTAATAAGTATTTAGAAAAGTGAAGAAGTAAAGTAAGAAAAGAATATCTAATGATAAGTTTTCGTAGCAAGCACTAAAATATAAGTTAGAATATCCAAAATGTTAGTGATAATATAATAATTACGAATCTGTATTCGGTTTTTCAAGATATTCTTGTAGATGAAAGTTAGCCTATTGAAAAGTGAAGAAGTAGAGTATGAAAAGAAGATAGAATTTCAGTTTTAAGGAGTATGCTTTGAGAAGTAATAAGTATTTTGAAAAGTGAAGAAGTAAAGTAAGAAAAGAATATCTAATGATAAGTTTTCGTAGCAAGCACTAAAATATAAGTTAGAATATCCAAAATGTTAGTGATAATATAATAATTACGAATCTGTATTCGGTTTTTCAAGATATTCTTGTAGATGAAAGTTAGCCTATTGAAAAGTGAAGAAGTAGAGTATGAAAAGAAGATAGAATTTCAGTTTTAAGGAGTATGCTTTGAGAAGTAATAAGTATTTTGAAAAGTGAAGAAGTAAAGTAAGAAAAGAATATCTAATGATAAGTTTTCGTAGCAAGCACTAAAATATAAGTTAGAATATCCAAAATGTTAGTGATAATATAATAATTACGAATCTGTATTCGGTTTTTCAAGATATTCTTGTAGATGAAAGTTAGCCTATTGAAAAGTGAAGAAGTAGAGTATGAAAAGAAGATAGAATTTCAGTTTTAAGGAGTATGCTTTGAGAAGTAATAAGTATTTTGAAAAGTGAAGAAGTAAAGTAAGAAAAGAATATCTAATGATAAGTTTTCGTAGCAAGCACTAAAATATAAGTTAGAATATCCAAAATGTTAGTGATAATATAATAATTACGAATCTGTATTCGGTTTTTCAAGATATTCTTGTAGATGAAAGTTAGCCTATTGAAAAGTGAAGAAGTAGAGTATGAAAAGAAGATAGAATTTCAGTTTTAAGGAGTATGCTTT
Organism: Loxodes magnus; assembly: GCA_946699065.1. Taxonomy (NCBI): domain Eukaryota; phylum Ciliophora; class Karyorelictea; order Loxodida; family Loxodidae; genus Loxodes; species Loxodes magnus. Next base: position 25,920 of record CAMPDV010002549.1, on the reverse strand, counting down.
GAGAAGTAATAAGTATTTTGAAAAGTGAAGAAGTAAAGTAAGAAAAGAATATCTAATGATAAGTTTTCGTAGCAAGCACTAAAATATAAGTTAGAATATCCAAAATGTTAGTAATAATATAATAATTACGAATCTGTATTCGGTTTGTCAAGATATTCTTGTAGATGAAAGTTAGCCTATTGAAAAGTGAAGAAGTAGAGTATGAAAAGAAGATAGAATTTCAGTTTTAAGGAGTATGCTTTGAGAAGTAATAAGTATTTGAAAAGTGAAGAAGTAAAGTAAGAAAAGAATATCTAATGATAAGTTTTCGTAGCAAGCACTAAAATATAAGTTAGAATATCCAAAATGTTAGTAATAATATAATAATTACGAATCTGTATTCGGTTTGTCAAGATATTCTTGTAGATGAAAGTTAGCCTATTGAAAAGTGAAGAAGTAGAGTATGAAAAGAAGATAGAATTTCAGTTTTAAGGAGTATGCTTTGAGAAGTAATAAGTATTTAGAAAAGTGAAGAAGTAAAGTAAGAAAAGAAGATAGAATTTCAGTTTTAAGGAGTATGCTTTGAGGAGTAATAAGTATTTAGAAAAGTGAAGAAGTAAAGTAAGAAAAGAATATCTAATGATAAGTTTTCGTAGCAAGCACTAAAATATAAGTTAGAATATCCAAAATGTTAGTGATAATATAATAATTACGAATCTGTATTCGGTTTTTCAAGATATTCTTGTAGATGAAAGTTAGCCTATTGAAAAGTGAAGAAGTAGAGTATGAAAAGAAGATAGAATTTCAGTTTTAAGGAGTATGCTTTGAGAAGTAATAAGTATTTTGAAAAGTGAAGAAGTAAAGTAAGAAAAGAATATCTAATGATAAGTTTTCGTAGCAAGCACTAAAATATAAGTTAGAATATCCAAAATGTTAGTAATAATATAATAATTACGAATCTGTATTCGGTTTGTCAAGATATTCTTGTAGATGAAAGTTAGCCCTTTAAAAGTGAAGAAGTAGAGTATGAAAAGAAGATAGAATTTCAGTTTTAAGGAGTATGCTTTGAGAAGTAATAAGTATTTAGAAAAGTGAAGAAGTAAAGTAAGAAAAGAAGATAGAATTTCAGTTTTAAGGAGTATGCTTTGAGGAGTAATAAGTATTTAGAAAAGTGAAGAAGTAAAGTAAGAAAAGAATATCTAATGATAAGTTTTCGTAGCAAGCACTAAAATATAAGTTAGAATATCCAAAATGTTAGTGATAATATAATAATTACGAATCTGTATTCGGTTTTTCAAGATATTCTTGTAGATGAAAGTTAGCCTATTGAAAAGTGAAGAAGTAGAGTATGAAAAGAAGATAGAATTTCAGTTTTAAGGAGTATGCTTTGAGAAGTAATAAGTATTTTGAAAAGTGAAGAAGTAAAGTAAGAAAAGAATATCTAATGATAAGTTTTCGTAGCAAGCACTAAAATATAAGTTAGAATATCCAAAATGTTAGTAATAATATAATAATTACGAATCTGTATTCGGTTTGTCAAGATATTCTTGTAGATGAAAGTTAGCCCTTTAAAAGTGAAGAAGTAAACTAATAAAAGAAGATAGAATTTCAGTTTTAAGGAGTATGCTTTGAGAAGTAATAAGTATTTAGAAAAGTGAAGAAGTAAAGTAAGAAAAGAAGATAGAATTTCAGTTTTAAGGAGTATGCTTTGAGGAGTAATAAGTATTTAGAAAAGTGAAGAAGTAAAGTAAGAAAAGAATATCTAATGATAAGTTTTCGTAGCAAGCACTAAAATATAAGTTAGAATATCCAAAATGTTAGTGATAATATAATAATTACGAATCTGTATTCGGTTTTTCAAGATATTCTTGTAGATGAAAGTTAGCCTATTGAAAAGTGAAGAAGTAGAGTATGAAAAGAAGATAGAATTTCAGTTTTAAGGAGTATGCTTTGAGAAGTAATAAGTATTTTGAAAAGTGAAGAAGTAAAGTAAGAAAAGAATATCTAATGATAAGTTTTCGTAGCAAGCACTAAAATATAAGTTAGAATATCCAAAATGTTAGTAATAATATAATAATTACGAATCTGTATTCGGTTTGTCAAGATATTCTTGTAGATGAAAGTTAGCCCTTTAAAAGTGAAGAAGTAAACTAATAAAAGAAGATAGAATTTCAGTTTTAAGGAGTATGCTTTGAGAAGTAATAAGTATTTAGAAAAGTGAAGAAGTAAAGTAAGAAAAGAAGATAGAATTTCAGTTTTAAGGAGTATGCTTTGAGGAGTAATAAGTATTTAGAAAAGTGAAGAAGTAAAGTAAGAAAAGAATATCTAATGATAAGTTTTCGTAGCAAGCACTAAAATATAAGTTAGAATATCCAAAATGTTAGTGATAATATAATAATTACGAATCTGTATTCGGTTTTTCAAGATATTCTTGTAGATGAAAGTTAGCCTATTGAAAAGTGAAGAAGTAGAGTATGAAAAGAAGATAGAATTTCAGTTTTAAGGAGTATGCTTTGAGAAGTAATAAGTATTTTGAAAAGTGAAGAAGTAAAGTAAGAAAAGAATATCTAATGATAAGTTTTCGTAGCAAGCACTAAAATATAAGTTAGAATATCCAAAATGTTAGTAATAATATAATAATTACGAATCTGTATTCGGTTTGTCAAGATATTCTTGTAGATGAAAGTTAGCCCTTTAAAAGTGAAGAAGTAAACTAATAAAAGAAGATAGAATTTCAGTTTTAAGGAGTATGCTTTGAGAAGTAATAAGTATTTAGAAAAGTGAAGAAGTAAAGTAAGAAAAGAAGATAGAATTTCAGTTTTAAGGAGTATGCTTTGAGGAGTAATAAGTATTTAGAAAAGTGAAGAAGTAAAGTAAGAAAAGAATATCTAATGATAAGTTTTCGTAGCAAGCACTAAAATATAAGTTAGAATATCCAAAATGTTAGTGATAATATAATAATTACGAATCTGTATTCGGTTTTTCAAGATATTCTTGTAGATGAAAGTTAGCCTATTGAAAAGTGAAGAAGTAGAGTATGAAAAGAAGATAGAATTTCAGTTTTAAGGAGTATGCTTTGAGAAGTAATAAGTATTTTGAAAAGTGAAGAAGTAAAGTAAGAAAAGAATATCTAATGATAAGTTTTCGTAGCAAGCACTAAAATATAAGTTAGAATATCCAAAATGTTAGTAATAATATAATAATTACGAATCTGTATTCGGTTTGTCAAGATATTCTTGTAGATGAAAGTTAGCCCTTTAAAAGTGAAGAAGTAAACTAATAAAAGAAGATAGAATTTCAGTTTTAAGGAGTATGCTTTGAGAAGTAATAAGTATTTAGAAAAGTGAAGAAGTAAAGTAAGAAAAGAAGATAGAATTTCAGTTTTAAGGAGTATGCTTTGAGGAGTAATAAGTATTTAGAAAAGTGAAGAAGTAAAGTAAGAAAAGAATATCTAATGATAAGTTTTCGTAGCAAGCACTAAAATATAAGTTAGAATATCCAAAATGTTAGTGATAATATAATAATTACGAATCTGTATTCGGTTTTTCAAGATATTCTTGTAGATGAAAGTTAGCCTATTGAAAAGTGAAGAAGTAGAGTATGAAAAGAAGATAGAATTTCAGTTTTAAGGAGTATGCTTTGAGAAGTAATAAGTATTTTGAAAAGTGAAGAAGTAAAGTAAGAAAAGAATATCTAATGATAAGTTTTCGTAGCAAGCACTAAAATATAAGTTAGAATATCCAAAATGTTAGTAATAATATAATAATTACGAATCTGTATTCGGTTTGTCAAGATATTCTTGTAGATGAAAGTTAGCCCTTTAAAAGTGAAGAAGTAAACTAATAAAAGAAGATAGAATTTCAGTTTTAAGGAGTATGCTTTGAGAAGTAATAAGTATTTAGAAAAGTGAAGAAGTAAAGTAAGAAAAGAAGATAGAATTTCAGTTTTAAGGAGTATGCTTTGAGGAGTAATAAGTATTTAGAAAAGTGAAGAAGTAAAGTAAGAAAAGAATATCTAATGATAAGTTTTCGTAGCAAGCACTAAAATATAAGTTAGAATATCCAAAATGTTAGTGATAATATAATAATTACGAATCTGTATTCGGTTTTTCAAGATATTCTTGTAGATGAAAGTTAGCCTATTGAAAAGTGAAGAAGTAGAGTATGAAAAGAAGATAGAATTTCAGTTTTAAGGAGTATGCTTTGAGAAGTAATAAGTATTTTGAAAAGTGAAGAAGTAAAGTAAGAAAAGAATATCTAATGATAAGTTTTCGTAGCAAGCACTAAAATATAAGTTAGAATATCCAAAATGTTAGTAAATATAATAATTACGAATCTGTATTCGGTTTGTCAAGATATTCTTGTAGATGAAAGTTAGCCTATTGAAAAGTGAAGAAGTAGAGTATGAAAAGAAGATAGAATTTCAGTTTTAAGGAGTATGCTTTGAGAAGTAATAAGTATTTTGAAAAGTGAAGAAGTAAAGTAAGAAAAGAATATCTAATGATAAGTTTTCGTAGCAAGCACTAAAATATAAGTTAGAATATCCAAAATGTTAGTAATAATATAATAATTACGAATCTGTATTCGGTTTGTCAAGATATTCTTGTAGATGAAAGTTAGCCCTTTAAAAGTGAAGAAGTAAACTAATAAAAGAAGATAGAATTTCAGTTTTAAGGAGTATGCTTTGAGAAGTAATAAGTATTTAGAAAAGTGAAGAAGTAAAGTAAGAAAAGAAGATAGAATTTCAGTTTTAAGGAGTATGCTTTGAGGAGTAATAAGTATTTAGAAAAGTGAAGAAGTAAAGTAAGAAAAGAATATCTAATGATAAGTTTTCGTAGCAAGCACTAAAATATAAGTTAGAATATCCAAAATGTTAGTGATAATATAATAATTACGAATCTGTATTCGGTTTTTCAAGATATTCTTGTAGATGAAAGTTAGCCTATTGAAAAGTGAAGAAGTAGAGTATGAAAAGAAGATAGAATTTCAGTTTTAAGGAGTATGCTTTGAGAAGTAATAAGTATTTTGAAAAGTGAAGAAGTAAAGTAAGAAAAGAATATCTAATGATAAGTTTTCGTAGCAAGCACTAAAATATAAGTTAGAATATCCAAAATGTTAGTAATAATATAATAATTACGAATCTGTATTCGGTTTGTCAAGATATTCTTGTAGATGAAAGTTAGCCCTTTAAAAGTGAAGAAGTAAACTAATAAAAGAAGATAGAATTTCAGTTTTAAGGAGTATGCTTTGAGAAGTAATAAGTATTTAGAAAAGTGAAGAAGTAAAGTAAGAAAAGAAGATAGAATTTCAGTTTTAAGGAGTATGCTTTGAGGAGTAATAAGTATTTAGAAAAGTGAAGAAGTAAAGTAAGAAAAGAATATCTAATGATAAGTTTTCGTAGCAAGCACTAAAATATAAGTTAGAATATCCAAAATGTTAGTGATAATATAATAATTACGAATCTGTATTCGGTTTTTCAAGATATTCTTGTAGATGAAAGTTAGCCTATTGAAAAGTGAAGAAGTAGAGTATGAAAAGAAGATAGAATTTCAGTTTTAAGGAGTATGCTTTGAGAAGTAATAAGTATTTTGAAAAGTGAAGAAGTAAAGTAAGAAAAGAATATCTAATGATAAGTTTTCGTAGCAAGCACTAAAATATAAGTTAGAATATCCAAAATGTTAGTAATAATATAATAATTACGAATCTGTATTCGGTTTGTCAAGATATTCTTGTAGATGAAAGTTAGCCTATTGAAAAGTGAAGAAGTAGAGTATGAAAAGAAGATAGAATTTCAGTTTTAAGGAGTATGCTTTGAGAAGTAATAAGTATTTAGAAAAGTGAAGAAGTAAAGTAAGAAAAGAATATCTAATGATAAGTTTTCGTAGCAAGCACTAAAATATAAGTTAGAATATCCAAAATGTTAGTAATAATATAATAATTACGAATCTGTATTCGGTTTGTCAAGATATTCTTGTAGATGAAAGTTAGCCCTTTAAAAGTGAAGAAGTAAACTAATAAAAGAAGATAGAATTTCAGTTTTAAGGAGTATGCTTTGAGAAGTAATAAGTATTTAGAAAAGTGAAGAAGTAAAGTAAGAAAAGAAGATAGAATTTCAGTTTTAAGGAGTATGCTTTGAGGAGTAATAAGTATTTAGAAAAGTGAAGAAGTAAAGTAAGAAAAGAATATCTAATGATAAGTTTTCGTAGCAAGCACTAAAATATAAGTTAGAATATCCAAAATGTTAGTGATAATATAATAATTACGAATCTGTATTCGGTTTTTCAAGATATTCTTGTAGATGAAAGTTAGCCTATTGAAAAGTGAAGAAGTAGAGTATGAAAAGAAGATAGAATTTCAGTTTTAAGGAGTATGCTTTGAGAAGTAATAAGTATTTTGAAAAGTGAAGAAGTAAAGTAAGAAAAGAATATCTAATGATAAGTTTTCGTAGCAAGCACTAAAATATAAGTTAGAATATCCAAAATGTTAGTAATAATATAATAATTACGAATCTGTATTCGGTTTGTCAAGATATTCTTGTAGATGAAAGTTAGCCCTTTAAAAGTGAAGAAGTAAACTAATAAAAGAAGATAGAATTTCAGTTTTAAGGAGTATGCTTTGAGAAGTAATAAGTATTTAGAAAAGTGAAGAAGTAAAGTAAGAAAAGAAGATAGAATTTCAGTTTTAAGGAGTATGCTTTGAGGAGTAATAAGTATTTAGAAAAGTGAAGAAGTAAAGTAAGAAAAGAATATCTAATGATAAGTTTTCGTAGCAAGCACTAAAATATAAGTTAGAATATCCAAAATGTTAGTGATAATATAATAATTACGAATCTGTATTCGGTTTTTTCAAGATATTCTTGTAGATGAAAGTTAGCCTATTGAAAAGTGAAGAAGTAGAGTATGAAAAGAAGATAGAATTTCAGTTTTAAGGAGTATGCTTTGAGAAGTAATAAGTATTTTGAAAAGTGAAGAAGTAAAGTAAGAAAAGAATATCTAATGATAAGTTTTCGTAGCAAGCACTAAAATATAAGTTAGAATATCCAAAATGTTAGTAATAATATAATAATTACGAATCTGTATTCGGTTTGTCAAGATATTCTTGTAGATGAAAGTTAGCCCTTTAAAAGTGAAGAAGTAAACTAATAAAAGAAGATAGAATTTCAGTTTTAAGGAGTATGCTTTGAGAAGTAATAAGTATTTAGAAAAGTGAAGAAGTAAAGTAAGAAAAGAAGATAGAATTTCAGTTTTAAGGAGTATGCTTTGAGGAGTAATAAGTATTTAGAAAAGTGAAGAAGTAAAGTAAGAAAAGAATATCTAATGATAAGTTTTCGTAGCAAGCACTAAATATAAGTTAGAATATCCAAAATGTTAGTGATAATATAATAATTACGAATCTGTATTCGGTTTTTCAAGATATTCTTGTAGATGAAAGTTAGCCTATTGAAAAGTGAAGAAGTAGAGTATGAAAAGAAGATAGAATTTCAGTTTTAAGGAGTATGCTTTGAGAAGTAATAAGTATTTTGAAAAGTGAAGAAGTAAAGTAAGAAAAGAATATCTAATGATAAGTTTTCGTAGCAAGCACTAAAATATAAGTTAGAATATCCAAAATGTTAGTAATAATATAATAATTACGAATCTGTATTCGGTTTGTCAAGATATTCTTGTAGATGAAAGTTAGCCTATTGAAAAGTGAAGAAGTAGAGTATGAAAAGAAGATAGAATTTCAGTTTTAAGGAGTATGCTTTGAGAAGTAATAAGTATTTTGAAAAGTGAAGAAGTAAAGTAAGAAAAGAATATCTAATGATAAGTTTTCGTAGCAAGCACTAAAATATAAGTTAGAATATCCAAAATGTTAGTAATAATATAATAATTACGAATCTGTATTCGGTTTGTCAAGATATTCTTGTAGATGAAAGTTAGCCTATTGAAAAGTGAAGAAGTAGAGTATGAAAAGAAGATAGAATTTCAGTTTTAAGGAGTATGCTTTGAGAAGTAATAAGTATTTTGAAAAGTGAAGAAGTAAAGTAAGAAAAGAATATCTAATGATAAGTTTTCGTAGCAAGCACTAAAATATAAGTTAGAATATCCAAAATGTTAGTGATAATATAATAATTACGAATCTGTATTCGGTTTTTCAAGATATTCTTGTAGATGAAAGTTAGCCTATTGAAAAGTGAAGAAGTAGAGTATGAAAAGAAGATAGAATTTCAGTTTTAAGGAGTATGCTTTGAGAAGTAATAAGTATTTTGAAAAGTGAAGAAGTAAAGTAAGAAAAGAATATCTAATGATAAGTTTTCGTAGCAAGCACTAAAATATAAGTTAGAATATCCAAAATGTTAGTAATAATATAATAATTACGAATCTGTATTCGGTTTGTCAAGATATTCTTGTAGATGAAAGTTAGCCCTTTAAAAGTGAAGAAGTAAACTAATAAAAGAAGATAGAATTTCAGTTTTAAGGAGTATGCTTTGAGAAGTAATAAGTATTTAGAAAAGTGAAGAAGTAAAGTAAGAAAAGAAGATAGAATTTCAGTTTTAAGGAGTATGCTTTGAGGAGTAATAAGTATTTAGAAAAGTGAAGAAGTAAAGTAAGAAAAGAATATCTAATGATAAGTTTTCGTAGCAAGCACTAAAATATAAGTTAGAATATCCAAAATGTTAGTGATAATATAATAATTACGAATCTGTATTCGGTTTTTCAAGATATTCTTGTAGATGAAAGTTAGCCTATTGAAAAGTGAAGAAGTAGAGTATGAAAAGAAGATAGAATTTCAGTTTTAAGGAGTATGCTTTGAGAAGTAATAAGTATTTTGAAAAGTGAAGAAGTAAAGTAAGAAAAGAATATCTAATGATAAGTTTTCGTAGCAAGCACTAAAATATAAGTTAGAATATCCAAAATGTTAGTAATAATATAATAATTACGAATCTGTATTCGGTTTGTCAAGATATTCTTGTAGATGAAAGTTAGCCCTTTAAAAGTGAAGAAGTAAACTAATAAAAGAAGATAGAATTTCAGTTTTAAGGAGTATGCTTTGAGAAGTAATAAGTATTTAGAAAAGTGAAGAAGTAAAGTAAGAAAAGAAGATAGAATTTCAGTTTTAAGGAGTATGCTTTGAGGAGTAATAAGTATTTAGAAAAGTGAAGAAGTAAAGTAAGAAAAGAATATCTAATGATAAGTTTTCGTAGCAAGCACTAAAATATAAGTTAGAATATCCAAAATGTTAGTGATAATATAATAATTACGAATCTGTATTCGGTTTTTCAAGATATTCTTGTAGATGAAAGTTAGCCTATTGAAAAGTGAAGAAGTAGAGTATGAAAAGAAGATAGAATTTCAGTTTTAAGGAGTATGCTTTGAGAAGTAATAAGTATTTTGAAAAGTGAAGAAGTAAAGTAAGAAAAGAATATCTAATGATAAGTTTTCGTAGCAAGCACTAAAATATAAGTTAGAATATCCAAAATGTTAGTAATAATATAATAATTACGAATCTGTATTCGGTTTGTCAAGATATTCTTGTAGATGAAAGTTAGCCCTTTAAAAGTGAAGAAGTAAACTAATAAAAGAAGATAGAATTTCAGTTTTAAGGAGTATGCTTTGAGAAGTAATAAGTATTTAGAAAAGTGAAGAAGTAAAGTAAGAAAAGAAGATAGAATTTCAGTTTTAAGGAGTATGCTTTGAGGAGTAATAAGTATTTAGAAAAGTGAAGAAGTAAAGTAAGAAAAGAATATCTAATGATAAGTTTTCGTAGCAAGCACTAAAATATAAGTTAGAATATCCAAAATGTTAGTGATAATATAATAATTACGAATCTGTATTCGGTTTTTCAAGATATTCTTGTAGATGAAAGTTAGCCTATTGAAAAGTGAAGAAGTAGAGTATGAAAAGAAGATAGAATTTCAGTTTTAAGGAGTATGCTTTGAGAAGTAATAAGTATTTTGAAAAGTGAAGAAGTAAAGTAAGAAAAGAATATCTAATGATAAGTTTTCGTAGCAAGCACTAAAATATAAGTTAGAATATCCAAAATGTTAGTAATAATATAATAATTACGAATCTGTATTCGGTTTGTCAAGATATTCTTGTAGATGAAAGTTAGCCTATTGAAAAGTGAAGAAGTAGAGTATGAAAAGAAGATAGAATTTCAGTTTTAAGGAGTATGCTTTGAGAAGTAATAAGTATTTTGAAAAGTGAAGAAGTAAAGTAAGAAAAGAATATCTAATGATAAGTTTTCGTAGCAAGCACTAAAATATAAGTTAGAATATCCAAAATGTTAGTAATAATATAATAATTACGAATCTGTATTCGGTTTGTCAAGATATTCTTGTAGATGAAAGTTAGCCCTTTAAAAGTGAAGAAGTAAACTAATAAAAGAAGATAGAATTTCAGTTTTAAGGAGTATGCTTTGAGAAGTAATAAGTATTTAGAAAAGTGAAGAAGTAAAGTAAGAAAAGAAGATAGAATTTCAGTTTTAAGGAGTATGCTTTGAGGAGTAATAAGTATTTAGAAAAGTGAAGAAGTAAAGTAAGAAAAGAATATCTAATGATAAGTTTTCGTAGCAAGCACTAAAATATAAGTTAGAATATCCAAAATGTTAGTGATAATATAATAATTACGAATCTGTATTCGGTTTTTCAAGATATTCTTGTAGATGAAAGTTAGCCTATTGAAAAGTGAAGAAGTAGAGTATGAAAAGAAGATAGAATTTCAGTTTTAAGGAGTATGCTTTGAGAAGTAATAAGTATTTTGAAAAGTGAAGAAGTAAAGTAAGAAAAGAATATCTAATGATAAGTTTTCGTAGCAAGCACTAAAATATAAGTTAGAATATCCAAAATGTTAGTAATAATATAATAATTACGAATCTGTATTCGGTTTGTCAAGATATTCTTGTAGATGAAAGTTAGCCCTTTAAAAGTGAAGAAGTAAACTAATAAAAGAAGATAGAATTTCAGTTTTAAGGAGTATGCTTTGAGAAGTAATAAGTATTTAGAAAAGTGAAGAAGTAAAGTAAGAAAAGAAGATAGAATTTCAGTTTTAAGGAGTATGCTTTGAGGAGTAATAAGTATTTAGAAAAGTGAAGAAGTAAAGTAAGAAAAGAATATCTAATGATAAGTTTTCGTAGCAAGCACTAAAATATAAGTTAGAATATCCAAAATGTTAGTGATAATATAATAATTACGAATCTGTATTCGGTTTTTCAAGATATTCTTGTAGATGAAAGTTAGCCTATTGAAAAGTGAAGAAGTAGAGTATGAAAAGAAGATAGAATTTCAGTTTTAAGGAGTATGCTTTGAGAAGTAATAAGTATTTTGAAAAGTGAAGAAGTAAAGTAAGAAAAGAATATCTAATGATAAGTTTTCGTAGCAAGCACTAAAATATAAGTTAGAATATCCAAAATGTTAGTAATAATATAATAATTACGAATCTGTATTCGGTTTGTCAAGATATTCTTGTAGATGAAAGTTAGCCCTTTAAAAGTGAAGAAGTAAACTAATAAAAGAAGATAGAATTTCAGTTTTAAGGAGTATGCTTTGAGAAGTAATAAGTATTTAGAAAAGTGAAGAAGTAAAGTAAGAAAAGAAGATAGAATTTCAGTTTTAAGGAGTATGCTTTGAGGAGTAATAAGTATTTAGAAAAGTGAAGAAGTAAAGTAAGAAAAGAATATCTAATGATAAGTTTTCGTAGCAAGCACTAAAATATAAGTTAGAATATCCAAAATGTTAGTGATAATATAATAATTACGAATCTGTATTCGGTTTTTCAAGATATTCTTGTAGATGAAAGTTAGCCTATTGAAAAGTGAAGAAGTAGAGTATGAAAAGAAGATAGAATTTCAGTTTTAAGGAGTATGCTTTGAGAAGTAATAAGTATTTTGAAAAGTGAAGAAGTAAAGTAAGAAAAGAATATCTAATGATAAGTTTTCGTAGCAAGCACTAAAATATAAGTTAGAATATCCAAAATGTTAGTAATAATATAATAATTACGAATCTGTATTCGGTTTGTCAAGATATTCTTGTAGATGAAAGTTAGCCCTTTAAAAGTGAAGAAGTAAACTAATAAAAGAAGATAGAATTTCAGTTTTAAGGAGTATGCTTTGAGAAGTAATAAGTATTTAGAAAAGTGAAGAAGTAAAGTAAGAAAAGAAGATAGAATTTCAGTTTTAAGGAGTATGCTTTGAGGAGTAATAAGTATTTAGAAAAGTGAAGAAGTAAAGTAAGAAAAGAATATCTAATGATAAGTTTTCGTAGCAAGCACTAAAATATAAGTTAGAATATCCAAAATGTTAGTGATAATATAATAATTACGAATCTGTATTCGGTTTTTCAAGATATTCTTGTAGATGAAAGTTAGCCTATTGAAAAGTGAAGAAGTAGAGTATGAAAAGAAGATAGAATTTCAGTTTTAAGGAGTATGCTTTGAGAAGTAATAAGTATTTTGAAAAGTGAAAGAAGTAAAGTAAGAAAAGAATATCTAATGATAAGTTTTCGTAGCAAGCACTAAAATATAAGTTAGAATATCCAAAATGTTAGTAATAATATAATAATTACGAATCTGTATTCGGTTTGTCAAGATATTCTTGTAGATGAAAGTTAGCCTATTGAAAAGTGAAGAAGTAGAGTATGAAAAGAAGATAGAATTTCAGTTTTAAGGAGTATGCTTTGAGAAGTAATAAGTATTTAGAAAAGTGAAGAAGTAAAGTAAGAAAAGAAGATAGAATTTCAGTTTTAAGGAGTATGCTTTGAGGAGTAATAAGTATTTAGAAAAGTGAAGAAGTAAAGTAAGAAAAGAATATCTAATGATAAGTTTTCGTAGCAAGCACTAAAATATAAGTTAGAATATCCAAAATGTTAGTGATAATATAATAATTACGAATCTGTATTCGGTTTTTCAAGATATTCTTGTAGATGAAAGTTAGCCTATTGAAAAGTGAAGAAGTAGAGTATGAAAAGAAGATAGAATTTCAGTTTTAAGGAGTATGCTTTGAGAAGTAATAAGTATTTTGAAAAGTGAAGAAGTAAAGTAAGAAAAGAATATCTAATGATAAGTTTTTCGTAGCAAGCACTAAAATATAAGTTAGAATATCCAAAATGTTAGTAATAATATAATAATTACGAATCTGTATTCGGTTTGTCAAGATATTCTTGTAGATGAAAGTTAGCCTATTGAAAAGTGAAGAAGTAGAGTATGAAAAGAAGATAGAATTTCAGTTTTAAGGAGTATGCTTTGAGAAGTAATAAGTATTTTGAAAAGTGAAGAAGTAAAGTAAGAAAAGAATATCTAATGATAAGTTTTCGTAGCAAGCACTAAAATATAAGTTAGAATATCCAAAATGTTAGTAATAATATAATAATTACGAATCTGTATTCGGTTTGTCAAGATATTCTTGTAGATGAAAGTTAGCCTATTGAAAAGTGAAGAAGTAGAGTATGAAAAGAAGATAGAATTTCAGTTTTAAGGAGTATGCTTTGAGAAGTAATAAGTATTTAGAAAAGTGAAGAAGTAAAGTAAGAAAAGAAGATAGAATTTCAGTTTTAAGGAGTATGCTTTGAGGAGTAATAAGTATTTAGAAAAGTGAAGAAGTAAAGTAAGAAAAGAATATCTAATGATAAGTTTTCGTAGCAAGCACTAAAATATAAGTTAGAATATCCAAAATGTTAGTGATAATATAATAATTACGAATCTGTATTCGGTTTTTCAAGATATTCTTGTAGATGAAAGTTAGCCTATTGAAAAGTGAAGAAGTAGAGTATGAAAAGAAGATAGAATTTCAGTTTTAAGGAGTATGCTTTGAGAAGTAATAAGTATTTTGAAAAGTGAAGAAGTAAAGTAAGAAAAGAATATCTAATGATAAGTTTTCGTAGCAAGCACTAAAATATAAGTTAGAATATCCAAAATGTTAGTAATAATATAATAATTACGAATCTGTATTCGGTTTGTCAAGATATTCTTGTAGATGAAAGTTAGCCTATTGAAAAGTGAAGAAGTAGAGTATGAAAAGAAGATAGAATTTCAGTTTTAAGGAGTATGCTTTGAGAAGTAATAAGTATTTAGAAAAGTGAAGAAGTAAAGTAAGAAAAGAAGATAGAATTTCAGTTTTAAGGAGTATGCTTTGAGGAGTAATAAGTATTTAGAAAAGTGAAGAAGTAAAGTAAGAAAAGAATATCTAATGATAAGTTTTCGTAGCAAGCACTAAAATATAAGTTAGAATATCCAAAATGTTAGTAATAATATAATAATTACGAATCTGTATTCGGTTTGTCAAGATATTCTTGTAGATGAAAGTTAGCCTATTGAAAAGTGAAGAAGTAGAGTATGAAAAGAAGATAGAATTTCAGTTTTAAGGAGTATGCTTTGAGAAGTAATAAGTATTTAGAAAAGTGAAGAAGTAAAGTAAGAAAAGAAGATAGAATTTCAGTTTTAAGGAGTATGCTTTGAGGAGTAATAAGTATTTAGAAAAGTGAAGAAGTAAAGTAAGAAAAGAATATCTAATGATAAGTTTTCGTAGCAAGCACTAAAATATAAGTTAGAATATCCAAAATGTTAGTGATAATATAATAATTACGAATCTGTATTCGGTTTTTCAAGATATTCTTGTAGATGAAAGTTAGCCTATTGAAAAGTGAAGAAGTAGAGTATGAAAAGAAGATAGAATTTCAGTTTTAAGGAGTATGCTTTGAGAAGTAATAAGTATTTTGAAAAGTGAAGAAGTAAAGTAAGAAAAGAATATCTAATGATAAGTTTTCGTAGCAAGCACTAAAATATAAGTTAGAATATCCAAAATGTTAGTAATAATATAATAATTACGAATCTGTATTCGGTTTGTCAAGATATGCTTGTAGATGAAAGTTAGCATATAGAAAAGTGAAGAAGTAGAGTATGAAAAGAAGATAGAATTTCAGTTTTAAGGAGTATGCTTTGAGAAGTAATAAGTATTTAGAAAAGTGAAGAAGTAAAGTAAGAAAAGAAGATAGAATTTCAGTTTTAAGGAGTATGCTTTGAGGAGTAATAAGTATTTAGAAAAGTGAAGAAGTAAAGTAAGAAAAGAATATCTAATGATAAGTTTTCGTAGCAAGCACTAAAATATAAGTTAGAATATCCAAAATGTTAGTAATAATATAATAATTACGAATCTGTATTCGGTTTGTCAAGATATTCTTGTAGATGAAAGTTAGCCTATTGAAAAGTGAAGAAGTAGAGTATGAAAAGAAGATAGAATTTCAGTTTTAAGGAGTATGCTTTGAGAAGTAATAAGTATTTAGAAAAGTGAAGAAGTAAAGTAAGAAAAGAAGATAGAATTTCAGTTTTAAGGAGTATGCTTTGAGGAGTAATAAGTATTTAGAAAAGTGAAGAAGTAAAGTAAGAAAAGAATATCTAATGATAAGTTTTCGTAGCAAGCACTAAAATATAAGTTAGAATATCCAAAATGTTAGTGATAATATAATAATTACGAATCTGTATTCGGTTTTTCAAGATATTCTTGTAGATGAAAGTTAGCCTATTGAAAAGTGAAGAAGTAGAGTATGAAAAGAAGATAGAATTTCAGTTTTAAGGAGTATGCTTTGAGAAGTAATAAGTATTTTGAAAAGTGAAGAAGTAAAGTAAGAAAAGAATATCTAATGATAAGTTTTCGTAGCAAGCACTAAAATATAAGTTAGAATATCCAAAATGTTAGTAATAATATAATAATTACGAATCTGTATTCGGTTTGTCAAGATATTCTTGTAGATGAAAGTTAGCCCTTTAAAAGTGAAGAAGTAAACTAATAAAAGAAGATAGAATTTCAGTTTTAAGGAGTATGCTTTGAGAAGTAATAAGTATTTAGAAAAGTGAAGAAGTAAAGTAAGAAAAGAAGATAGAATTTCAGTTTTAAGGAGTATGCTTTGAGGAGTAATAAGTATTTAGAAAAGTGAAGAAGTAAAGTAAGAAAAGAATATCTAATGATAAGTTTTCGTAGCAAGCACTAAAATATAAGTTAGAATATCCAAAATGTTAGTGATAATATAATAATTACGAATCTGTATTCGGTTTTTCAAGATATTCTTGTAGATGAAAGTTAGCCTATTGAAAAGTGAAGAAGTAGAGTATGAAAAGAAGATAGAATTTCAGTTTTAAGGAGTATGCTTTGAGAAGTAATAAGTATTTTGAAAAGTGAAGAAGTAAAGTAAGAAAAGAATATCTAATGATAAGTTTTCGTAGCAAGCACTAAAATATAAGTTAGAATATCCAAAATGTTAGTAATAATATAATAATTACGAATCTGTATTCGGTTTGTCAAGATATTCTTGTAGATGAAAGTTAGCCTATTGAAAAGTGAAGAAGTAGAGTATGAAAAGAAGATAGAATTTCAGTTTTAAGGAGTATGCTTTGAGAAGTAATAAGTATTTTGAAAAGTGAAGAAGTAAAGTAAGAAAAGAATATCTAATGATAAGTTTTCGTAGCAAGCACTAAAATATAAGTTAGAATATCCAAAATGTTAGTAATAATATAATAATTACGAATCTGTATTCGGTTTGTCAAGATATTCTTGTAGATGAAAGTTAGCCTATTGAAAAGTGAAGAAGTAGAGTATGAAAAGAAGATAGAATTTCAGTTTTAAGGAGTATGCTTTGAGAAGTAATAAGTATTTAGAAAAGTGAAGAAGTAAAGTAAGAAAAGAAGATAGAATTTCAGTTTTAAGGAGTATGCTTTGAGGAGTAATAAGTATTTAGAAAAGTGAAGAAGTAAAGTAAGAAAAGAATATCTAATGATAAGTTTTCGTAGCAAGCACTAAAATATAAGTTAGAATATCCAAAATGTTAGTGATAATATAATAATTACGAATCTGTATTCGGTTTTTCAAGATATTCTTGTAGATGAAAGTTAGCCTATTGAAAAGTGAAGAAGTAGAGTATGAAAAGAAGATAGAATTTCAGTTTTAAGGAGTATGCTTTGAGAAGTAATAAGTATTTTGAAAAGTGAAGAAGTAAAGTAAGAAAAGAATATCTAATGATAAGTTTTCGTAGCAAGCACTAAAATATAAGTTAGAATATCCAAAATGTTAGTAATAATATAATAATTACGAATCTGTATTCGGTTTGTCAAGATATTCTTGTAGATGAAAGTTAGCCTATTGAAAAGTGAAGAAGTAGAGTATGAAAAGAAGATAGAATTTCAGTTTTAAGGAGTATGCTTTGAGAAGTAATAAGTATTTAGAAAAGTGAAGAAGTAAAGTAAGAAAAGAAGATAGAATTTCAGTTTTAAGGAGTATGCTTTGAGGAGTAATAAGTATTTAGAAAAGTGAAGAAGTAAAGTAAGAAAAGAATATCTAATGATAAGTTTTCGTAGCAAGCACTAAAATATAAGTTAGAATATCCAAAATGTTAGTAATAATATAATAATTACGAATCTGTATTCGGTTTGTCAAGATATTCTTGTAGATGAAAGTTAGCCTATTGAAAAGTGAAGAAGTAGAGTATGAAAAGAAGATAGAATTTCAGTTTTAAGGAGTATGCTTTGAGAAGTAATAAGTATTTAGAAAAGTGAAGAAGTAAAGTAAGAAAAGAAGATAGAATTTCAGTTTTAAGGAGTATGCTTTGAGGAGTAATAAGTATTTAGAAAAGTGAAGAAGTAAAGTAAGAAAAGAATATCTAATGATAAGTTTTCGTAGCAAGCACTAAAATATAAGTTAGAATATCCAAAATGTTAGTGATAATATAATAATTACGAATCTGTATTCGGTTTTTCAAGATATTCTTGTAGATGAAAGTTAGCCTATTGAAAAGTGAAGAAGTAGAGTATGAAAAGAAGATAGAATTTCAGTTTTAAGGAGTATGCTTTGAGAAGTAATAAGTATTTTGAAAAGTGAAGAAGTAAAGTAAGAAAAGAATATCTAATGATAAGTTTTCGTAGCAAGCACTAAAATATAAGTTAGAATATCCAAAATGTTAGTAATAATATAATAATTACGAATCTGTATTCGGTTTGTCAAGATATTCTTGTAGATGAAAGTTAGCCCTTTAAAAGTGAAGAAGTAAACTAATAAAAGAAGATAGAATTTCAGTTTTAAGGAGTATGCTTTGAGAAGTAATAAGTATTTAGAAAAGTGAAGAAGTAAAGTAAGAAAAGAAGATAGAATTTCAGTTTTAAGGAGTATGCTTTGAGGAGTAATAAGTATTTAGAAAAGTGAAGAAGTAAAGTAAGAAAAGAATATCTAATGATAAGTTTTCGTAGCAAGCACTAAAATATAAGTTAGAATATCCAAAATGTTAGTGATAATATAATAATTACGAATCTGTATTCGGTTTTTCAAGATATTCTTGTAGATGAAAGTTAGCCTATTGAAAAGTGAAGAAGTAGAGTATGAAAAGAAGATAGAATTTCAGTTTTAAGGAGTATGCTTTGAGAAGTAATAAGTATTTTGAAAAGTGAAGAAGTAAAGTAAGAAAAGAATATCTAATGATAAGTTTTCGTAGCAAGCACTAAAATATAAGTTAGAATATCCAAAATGTTAGTAATAATATAATAATTACGAATCTGTATTCGGTTTGTCAAGATATTCTTGTAGATGAAAGTTAGCCTATTGAAAAGTGAAGAAGTAGAGTATGAAAAGAAGATAGAATTTCAGTTTTAAGGAGTATGCTTTGAGAAGTAATAAGTATTTTGAAAAGTGAAGAAGTAAAGTAAGAAAAGAATATCTAATGATAAGTTTTCGTAGCAAGCACTAAAATATAAGTTAGAATATCCAAAATGTTAGTAATAATATAATAATTACGAATCTGTATTCGGTTTGTCAAGATATTCTTGTAGATGAAAGTTAGCCTATTGAAAAGTGAAGAAGTAGAGTATGAAAAGAAGATAGAATTTCAGTTTTAAGGAGTATGCTTTGAGAAGTAATAAGTATTTTGAAAAGTGAAGAAGTAAAGTAAGAAAAGAATATCTAATGATAAGTTTTCGTAGCAAGCACTAAAATATAAGTTAGAATATCCAAAATGTTAGTAATAATATAATAATTACGAATCTGTATTCGGTTTGTCAAGATATTCTTGTAGATGAAAGTTAGCCCTTTAAAAGTGAAGAAGTAAACTAATAAAAGAAGATAGAATTTCAGTTTTAAGGAGTATGCTTTGAGAAGTAATAAGTATTAGAAAAGTGAAGAAGTAAAGTAAGAAAAGAAGATAGAATTTCAGTTTTAAGGAGTATGCTTTGAGGAGTAATAAGTATTTAGAAAAGTGAAGAAGTAAAGTAAGAAAAGAATATCTAATGATAAGTTTTCGTAGCAAGCACTAAAATATAAGTTAGAATATCCAAAATGTTAGTGATAATATAATAATTACGAATCTGTATTCGGTTTTTCAAGATATTCTTGTAGATGAAAGTTAGCCTATTGAAAAGTGAAGAAGTAGAGTATGAAAAGAAGATAGAATTTCAGTTTTAAGGAGTATGCTTTGAGAAGTAATAAGTATTTTGAAAAGTGAAGAAGTAAAGTAAGAAAAGAATATCTAATGATAAGTTTTCGTAGCAAGCACTAAAATATAAGTTAGAATATCCAAAATGTTAGTAATAATATAATAATTACGAATCTGTATTCGGTTTGTCAAGATATTCTTGTAGATGAAAGTTAGCCTATTGAAAAGTGAAGAAGTAGAGTATGAAAAGAAGATAGAATTTCAGTTTTAAGGAGTATGCTTTGAGAAGTAATAAGTATTTTGAAAAGTGAAGAAGTAAAGTAAGAAAAGAATATCTAATGATAAGTTTTCGTAGCAAGCACTAAAATATAAGTTAGAATATCCAAAATGTTAGTAATAATATAATAATTACGAATCTGTATTCGGTTTGTCAAGATATTCTTGTAGATGAAAGTTAGCCTATTGAAAAGTGAAGAAGTAGAGTATGAAAAGAAGATAGAATTTCAGTTTTAAGGAGTATGCTTTGAGAAGTAATAAGTATTTAGAAAAGTGAAGAAGTAAAGTAAGAAAAGAAGATAGAATTTCAGTTTTAAGGAGTATGCTTTGAGGAGTAATAAGTATTTAGAAAAGTGAAGAAGTAAAGTAAGAAAAGAATATCTAATGATAAGTTTTCGTAGCAAGCACTAAAATATAAGTTAGAATATCCAAAATGTTAGTGATAATATAATAATTACGAATCTGTATTCGGTTTTTCAAGATATTCTTGTAGATGAAAGTTAGCCTATTGAAAAGTGAAGAAGTAGAGTATGAAAAGAAGATAGAATTTCAGTTTTAAGGAGTATGCTTTGAGAAGTAATAAGTATTTTGAAAAGTGAAGAAGTAAAGTAAGAAAAGAATATCTAATGATAAGTTTTCGTAGCAAGCACTAAAATATAAGTTAGAATATCCAAAATGTTAGTAATAATATAATAATTACGAATCTGTATTCGGTTTGTCAAGATATTCTTGTAGATGAAAGTTAGCCTATTGAAAAGTGAAGAAGTAGAGTATGAAAAGAAGATAGAATTTCAGTTTTAAGGAGTATGCTTTGAGAAGTAATAAGTATTTTGAAAAGTGAAGAAGTAAAGTAAGAAAAGAATATCTAATGATAAGTTTTCGTAGCAAGCACTAAAATATAAGTTAGAATATCCAAAATGTTAGTAATAATATAATAATTACGAATCTGTATTCGGTTTGTCAAGATATTCTTGTAGATGAAAGTTAGCCTATTGAAAAGTGAAGAAGTAGAGTATGAAAAGAAGATAGAATTTCAGTTTTAAGGAGTATGCTTTGAGAAGTAATAAGTATTTAGAAAAGTGAAGAAGTAAAGTAAGAAAAGAAGATAGAATTTCAGTTTTAAGGAGTATGCTTTGAGGAGTAATAAGTATTTAGAAAAGTGAAGAAGTAAAGTAAGAAAAGAATATCTAATGATAAGTTTTCGTAGCAAGCACTAAAATATAAGTTAGAATATCCAAAATGTTAGTAATAATATAATAATTACGAATCTGTATTCGGTTTGTCAAGATATTCTTGTAGATGAAAGTTAGCCTATTGAAAAGTGAAGAAGTAGAGTATGAAAAGAAGATAGAATTTCAGTTTTAAGGAGTATGCTTTGAGAAGTAATAAGTATTTTGAAAAGTGAAGAAGTAAAGTAAGAAAAGAATATCTAATGATAAGTTTTCGTAGCAAGCACTAAAATATAAGTTAGAATATCCAAAATGTTAGTAATAATATAATAATTACGAATCTGTATTCGGTTTGTCAAGATATTCTTGTAGATGAAAGTTAGCCTATTGAAAAGTGAAGAAGTAGAGTATGAAAAGAAGATAGAATTTCAGTTTTAAGGAGTATGCTTTGAGAAGTAATAAGTATTTAGAAAAGTGAAGAAGTAAAGTAAGAAAAGAAGATAGAATTTCAGTTTTAAGGAGTATGCTTTGAGGAGTAATAAGTATTTAGAAAAGTGAAGAAGTAAAGTAAGAAAAGAATATCTAATGATAAGTTTTCGTAGCAAGCACTAAAATATAAGTTAGAATATCCAAAATGTTAGTGATAATATAATAATTACGAATCTGTATTCGGTTTTTCAAGATATTCTTGTAGATGAAAGTTAGCCTATTGAAAAGTGAAGAAGTAGAGTATG
The DNA here is from genome assembly GCA_946699065.1 of Loxodes magnus. Taxonomy (NCBI): domain Eukaryota; phylum Ciliophora; class Karyorelictea; order Loxodida; family Loxodidae; genus Loxodes; species Loxodes magnus. The sequence continues at coordinate 4,385 of CAMPDV010002549.1, read as the reverse complement.
AAAAGAAGATAGAATTTCAGTTTTAAGGAGTATGCTTTGAGAAGTAATAAGTATTTTGAAAAGTGAAGAAGTAAAGTAAGAAAAGAAGATAGAATTTCAGTTTTAAGGAGTATGCTTTGAGGAGTAATAAGTATTTAGAAAAGTGAAGAAGTAAAGTAAGAAAAGAATATCTAATGATAAGTTTTCGTAGCAAGCACTAAAATATAAGTTAGAATATCCAAAATGTTAGTGATAATATAATAATTACGAATCTGTATTCGGTTTTTCAAGATATTCTTGTAGATGAAAGTTAGCCTATTGAAAAGTGAAGAAGTAGAGTATGAAAAGAAGATAGAATTTCAGTTTTAAGGAGTATGCTTTGAGAAGTAATAAGTATTTTGAAAAGTGAAGAAGTAAAGTAAGAAAAGAATATCTAATGATAAGTTTTCGTAGCAAGCACTAAAATATAAGTTAGAATATCCAAAATGTTAGTAATAATATAATAATTACGAATCTGTATTCGGTTTGTCAAGATATTCTTGTAGATGAAAGTTAGCCTATTGAAAAGTGAAGAAGTAGAGTATGAAAAGAAGATAGAATTTCAGTTTTAAGGAGTATGCTTTGAGAAGTAATAAGTATTTAGAAAAGTGAAGAAGTAAAGTAAGAAAAGAAGATAGAATTTCAGTTTTAAGGAGTATGCTTTGAGGAGTAATAAGTATTTAGAAAAGTGAAGAAGTAAAGTAAGAAAAGAATATCTAATGATAAGTTTTCGTAGCAAGCACTAAAATATAAGTTAGAATATCCAAAATGTTAGTGATAATATAATAATTACGAATCTGTATTCGGTTTTTCAAGATATTCTTGTAGATGAAAGTTAGCCTATTGAAAAGTGAAGAAGTAGAGTATGAAAAGAAGATAGAATTTCAGTTTTAAGGAGTATGCTTTGAGAAGTAATAAGTATTTTGAAAAGTGAAGAAGTAAAGTAAGAAAAGAATATCTAATGATAAGTTTTCGTAGCAAGCACTAAAATATAAGTTAGAATATCCAAAATGTTAGTAATAATATAATAATTACGAATCTGTATTCGGTTTGTCAAGATATTCTTGTAGATGAAAGTTAGCCCTTTAAAAGTGAAGAAGTAAACTAATAAAAGAAGATAGAATTTCAGTTTTAAGGAGTATGCTTTGAGAAGTAATAAGTATTTAGAAAAGTGAAGAAGTAAAGTAAGAAAAGAAGATAGAATTTCAGTTTTAAGGAGTATGCTTTGAGGAGTAATAAGTATTTAGAAAAGTGAAGAAGTAAAGTAAGAAAAGAATATCTAATGATAAGTTTTCGTAGCAAGCACTAAAATATAAGTTAGAATATCCAAAATGTTAGTGATAATATAATAATTACGAATCTGTATTCGGTTTTTCAAGATATTCTTGTAGATGAAAGTTAGCCTATTGAAAAGTGAAGAAGTAGAGTATGAAAAGAAGATAGAATTTCAGTTTTAAGGAGTATGCTTTGAGAAGTAATAAGTATTTTGAAAAGTGAAGAAGTAAAGTAAGAAAAGAATATCTAATGATAAGTTTTCGTAGCAAGCACTAAAATATAAGTTAGAATATCCAAAATGTTAGTAATAATATAATAATTACGAATCTGTATTCGGTTTGTCAAGATATTCTTGTAGATGAAAGTTAGCCTATTGAAAAGTGAAGAAGTAGAGTATGAAAAGAAGATAGAATTTCAGTTTTAAGGAGTATGCTTTGAGAAGTAATAAGTATTTTGAAAAGTGAAGAAGTAAAGTAAGAAAAGAATATCTAATGATAAGTTTTCGTAGCAAGCACTAAAATATAAGTTAGAATATCCAAAATGTTAGTAATAATATAATAATTACGAATCTGTATTCGGTTTGTCAAGATATTCTTGTAGATGAAAGTTAGCCTATTGAAAAGTGAAGAAGTAAACTAATAAAAGAAGATAGAATTTCAGTTTTAAGGAGTATGCTTTGAGAAGTAATAAGTATTTAGAAAAGTGAAGAAGTAAAGTAAGAAAAGAATATCTAATGATAAGTTTTCGTAGCAAGCACTAAAATATAAGTTAGAATATCCAAAATGTTAGTAATAATATAATAATTACGAATCTGTATTCGGTTTGTCAAGATATTCTTGTAGATGAAAGTTAGCCTATTGAAAAGTGAAGAAGTAGAGTATGAAAAGAAGATAGAATTTCAGTTTTAAGGAGTATGCTTTGAGAAGTAATAAGTATTTTGAAAAGTGAAGAAGTAAAGTAAGAAAAGAATATCTAATGATAAGTTTTCGTAGCAAGCACTAAAATATAAGTTAGAATATCCAAAATGTTAGTAATAATATAATAATTACGAATCTGTATTCGGTTTGTCAAGATATTCTTGTAGATGAAAGTTAGCCCTTTAAAAGTGAAGAAGTAAACTAATAAAAGAAGATAGAATTTCAGTTTTAAGGAGTATGCTTTGAGAAGTAATAAGTATTTAGAAAAGTGAAGAAGTAAAGTAAGAAAAGAAGATAGAATTTCAGTTTTAAGGAGTATGCTTTGAGGAGTAATAAGTATTTAGAAAAGTGAAGAAGTAAAGTAAGAAAAGAATATCTAATGATAAGTTTTCGTAGCAAGCACTAAAATATAAGTTAGAATATCCAAAATGTTAGTGATAATATAATAATTACGAATCTGTATTCGGTTTTTCAAGATATTCTTGTAGATGAAAGTTAGCCTATTGAAAAGTGAAGAAGTAGAGTATGAAAAGAAGATAGAATTTCAGTTTTAAGGAGTATGCTTTGAGAAGTAATAAGTATTTAGAAAAGTGAAGAAGTAAAGTAAGAAAAGAATATCTAATGATAAGTTTTCGTAGCAAGCACTAAAATATAAGTTAGAATATCCAAAATGTTAGTAATAATATAATAATTACGAATCTGTATTCGGTTTGTCAAGATATTCTTGTAGATGAAAGTTAGCCTATTGAAAAGTGAAGAAGTAGAGTATGAAAAGAAGATAGAATTTCAGTTTTAAGGAGTATGCTTTGAGAAGTAATAAGTATTTTGAAAAGTGAAGAAGTAAAGTAAGAAAAGAATATCTAATGATAAGTTTTCGTAGCAAGCACTAAAATATAAGTTAGAATATCCAAAATGTTAGTAATAATATAATAATTACGAATCTGTATTCGGTTTGTCAAGATATTCTTGTAGATGAAAGTTAGCCTATTGAAAAGTGAAGAAGTAGAGTATGAAAAGAAGATAGAATTTCAGTTTTAAGGAGTATGCTTTGAGAAGTAATAAGTATTTAGAAAAGTGAAGAAGTAAAGTAAGAAAAGAAGATAGAATTTCAGTTTTAAGGAGTATGCTTTGAGGAGTAATAAGTATTTAGAAAAGTGAAGAAGTAAAGTAAGAAAAGAATATCTAATGATAAGTTTTCGTAGCAAGCACTAAAATATAAGTTAGAATATCCAAAATGTTAGTGATAATATAATAATTACGAATCTGTATTCGGTTTTTCAAGATATTCTTGTAGATGAAAGTTAGCCTATTGAAAAGTGAAGAAGTAGAGTATGAAAAGAAGATAGAATTTCAGTTTTAAGGAGTATGCTTTGAGAAGTAATAAGTATTTTGAAAAGTGAAGAAGTAAAGTAAGAAAAGAATATCTAATGATAAGTTTGCGTAGCAAGCACTAAAATATAAGTTAGAATATCCAAAATGTTAGTAATAATGTAATAATTACGAATCTATATTCGGTTAGTCAAGATATGCTTGTAGATGAAAGTTAGCCTATAGAAAAGTGAAGAAGTAAAGTAAGAAAAGAATATCTAATGATAAGTTTGCGTAGCAAGCACTAAAATATAAGTTAGAATATTTAAAATGTTAGTAATAATGTAATAATTACGAATCTGTATCCAGTTAGTCAAGATATGCTTGTAGATGAAAGTTAGCCTATTGAAAAGTGAAGAAGTAAAGTAAGAAAAGAATATCTAATGATAAGTTTTCGTATCAAGCACTAAAATATAAGTTAGAATATCCAAAATGTTAGTAATAATGTAATAATTACGAATCTATATTCGGTTAGTCAAGATATGCTTGTAGATGAAAGTTAGCCTATAGAAAAGTGAAGAAGTAAAGTAAGAAAAGAATATCTAATGATAAGTTTGCGTAGCAAGCACTAAAATATAAGTTAGAATATTTAAAATGTTAGTAATAATGTAATAATTACGAATCTGTATCCAGTTAGTCAAGATATGCTTGTAGATGAAAGTTAGCCTATTGAAAAGTGAAGAAGTAAAGTAAGAAAAGAATATCTAATGATAAGTTTGCGTAGCAAGCACTAAAATATAAGTTAGAATATTTAAAATGTTAGTAATAATGTAATAATTACGAATCTGTATCCAGTTAGTCAAGATA
>CAMPDV010002548.1:0-60515 GCA_946699065.1 Loxodes magnus | reverse complement strand
CGAATGTTTATCACTTTCTCATTCAATCCATTTTTTTCATCTTTTTTATTTGCACTTCTAAAAGGTTTATTCATTTATTTGAAAACTCTTTCTCCCGAATGTTTATCACTTTCTCATTCAATCCATTTTTTTCATCTTTTTTATTTGCACTTCTAAAAGGTTTATTCATTTATTTTGAAAACTCTTTCTCCCGAATGTTTATCACTTTCTCATTCAATCCATTTTTTTCATCTTTTTTATTTGCACTTCTAAAAGGTTTATTCATTTATTTGAAAACTCTTTCTCCTCGAATGTTTATCACTTTCTCATTCAATCCATTTTTTTCATCTTTTTTATTTGCACTTCTAAAAGGTTTATTCATTTATTTTGAAAACTCTTTCTCCTCGAATGTTTATCACTTTCTCATTCAATCCATTTTTTTCATCTTTTTTATTTGCACTTCTAAAAGGTTTATTCATTTATTTTGAAAACTCTTTCTCCTCGAATGTTTATCACTTTCTCATTCAATCCATTTTTTTCATCTTTTTTATTTGCACTTCTAAAAGGTTTATTCATTTATTTTGAAAACTCTTTCTCCTCGAATGTTTATCACTTTCTCATTCAATCCATTTTTTTCATCTTTTTTATTTGCACTTCTAAAAGGTTTATTCATTTATTTTGAAAACTCTTTCTCCCGAATGTTTATCACTTTCTCATTCAATCCATTTTTTTCATCTTTTTTATTTGCACTTCTAAAAGGTTTATTCATTTATTTGAAAACTCTTTCTCCTCGAATGTTTATCACTTTCTCATTCAATCCATTTTTTTCATCTTTTTTATTTGCACTTCTAAAAGGTTTATTCATTTATTTTGAAAACTCTTTCTCCTCGAATGTTTATCACTTTCTCATTCAATCCATTTTTTTCATCTTTTTTATTTGCACTTCTAAAAGGTTTATTCATTTATTTTGAAAACTCTTTCTCCTCGAATGTTTATCACTTTCTCATTCAATCCATTTTTTTCATCTTTTTTATTTGCACTTCTAAAAGGTTTATTCATTTATTTGAAAACTCTTTCTCCTCGAATGTTTATCACTTTCTCATTCAATCCATTTTTTTCATCTTTTTTATTTGCACTTCTAAAAGGTTTATTCATTTATTTGAAAACTCTTTCTCCCGAATGTTTATCACTTTCTCATTCAATCCATTTTTTTCATCTTTTTTATTTGCACTTCTAAAAGGTTTATTCATTTATTTGAAAACTCTTTCTCCCGAATGTTTATCACTTTCTCATTCAATCCATTTTTTTCATCTATTTTATTTGCACTTCTAAAAGGTTTATTCATTTATTTGAAAACTCTTTCTCCTCGAATGTTTATCACTTTCTCATTCAATCCATTTTTTTCATCTTTTTTATTTGCACTTCTAAAAGGTTTATTCATTTATTTTGAAAACTCTTTCTCCCGAATGTTTATCACTTTCTCATTCAATCCATTTTTTTCATCTTTTTTATTTGCACTTCTAAAAGGTTTATTCATTTATTTTGAAAACTCTTTCTCCCGAATGTTTATCACTTTCTCATTCAATCCATTTTTTTCATCTTTTTTATTTGCACTTCTAAAAGGTTTATTCATTTATTTTGAAAACTCTTTCTCCCGAATGTTTATCACTTTCTCATTCAATCCATTTTTTTCATCTTTTTTATTTGCACTTCTAAAAGGTTTATTCATTTATTTGAAAACTCTTTCTCCTCGAATGTTTATCACTTTCTCATTCAATCCATTTTTTTCATCTTTTTTATTTGCACTTCTAAAAGGTTTATTCATTTATTTTGAAAACTCTTTCTCCCGAATGTTTATCACTTTCTCATTCAATCCATTTTTTTCATCTTTTTTATTTGCACTTCTAAAAGGTTTATTCATTTATTTTGAAAACTCTTTCTCCCGAATGTTTATCACTTTCTCATTCAATCCATTTTTTTCATCTTTTTTATTTGCACTTCTAAAAGGTTTATTCATTTATTTGAAAACTCTTTCTCCCGAATGTTTATCACTTTCTCATTCAATCCATTTTTTTCATCTTTTTTATTTGCACTTCTAAAAGGTTTATTCATTTATTTGAAAACTCTTTCTCCCGAATGTTTATCACTTTCTCATTCAATCCATTTTTTTCATCTTTTTTATTTGCACTTCTAAAAGGTTTATTCATTTATTTGAAAACTCTTTCTCCTCGAATGTTTATCACTTTCTCATTCAATCCATTTTTTTTTTCTTTTTTATTTGCACTTCTAAAAGGTTTATTCATTTATTTGAAAACTCTTTCTCCTCGAATGTTTATCACTTTCTCATTCAATCCATTTTTTTCATCTTTTTTATTTGCACTTCTAAAAGGTTTATTCATTTATTTTGAAAACTCTTTCTCCCGAATGTTTATCACTTTCTCATTCAATCCATTTTTTTCATCTTTTTTATTTGCACTTCTAAAAGGTTTATTCATTTATTTTGAAAACTCTTTCTCCTCGAATGTTTATCACTTTCTCATTCAATCCATTTTTTTCATCTTTTTTATTTGCACTTCTAAAAGGTTTATTCATTTATTTTGAAAACTCTTTCTCCTCGAATGTTTATCACTTTCTCATTCAATCCATTTTTTTCATCTTTTTTATTTGCACTTCTAAAAGGTTTATTCATTTATTTGAAAACTCTTTCTCCTCGAATGTTTATCACTTTCTCATTCAATCCATTTTTTTCATCTTTTTTATTTGCACTTCTAAAAGGTTTATTCATTTATTTGAAAACTCTTTCTCCCGAATGTTTATCACTTTCTTATTCAATCCATTTTTTTCATCTTTTTTATTTGCACTTCTAAAAGGTTTATTCATTTATTTTGAAAACTCTTTCTCCTCGAATGTTTATCACTTTCTCATTCAATCCATTTTTTTTTTCTTTTTTATTTGCACTTCTAAAAGGTTTATTCATTTATTTGAAAACTCTTTCTCCTCGAATGTTTATCACTTTCTCATTCAATCCATTTTTTTCATCTTTTTTATTTGCACTTCTAAAAGGTTTATTCATTTATTTTGAAAACTCTTTCTCCTCGAATGTTTATCACTTTCTCATTCAATCCATTTTTTTCATCTTTTTTATTTGCACTTCTAAAAGGTTTATTCATTTATTTGAAAACTCTTTCTCCTCGAATGTTTATCACTTTCTCATTCAATCCATTTTTTTCATCTTTTTTATTTGCACTTCTAAAAGGTTTATTCATTTATTTGAAAACTCTTTCTCCTCGAATGTTTATCACTTTCTCATTCAATCCATTTTTTTCATCTTTTTTATTTGCACTTCTAAAAGGTTTATTCATTTATTTGAAAACTCTTTCTCCCGAATGTTTATCACTTTCTCATTCAATCCATTTTTTTCATCTTTTTTATTTGCACTTCTAAAAGGTTTATTCATTTATTTTGAAAACTCTTTCTCCCGAATGTTTATCACTTTCTCATTCAATCCATTTTTTCATCTTTTTTATTTGCACTTCTAAAAGGTTTATTCATTTATTTGAAAACTCTTTCTCCTCGAATGTTTATCACTTTCTCATTCAATCCATTTTTTTCATCTTTTTTATTTGCACTTCTAAAAGGTTTATTCATTTATTTGAAAACTCTTTCTCCTCGAATGTTTATCACTTTCTCATTCAATCCATTTTTTTCATCTTTTTTATTTGCACTTCTAAAAGGTTTATTCATTTATTTGAAAACTCTTTCTCCCGAATGTTTATCACTTTCTTATTCAATCCATTTTTTTCATCTTTTTTATTTGCACTTCTAAAAGGTTTATTCATTTATTTTGAAAACTCTTTCTCCCGAATGTTTATCACTTTCTCATTCAATCCATTTTTTCATCTTTTTTATTTGCACTTCTAAAAGGTTTATTCATTTATTTGAAAACTCTTTCTCCTCGAATGTTTATCACTTTCTCATTCAATCCATTTTTTTCATCTTTTTTATTTGCACTTCTAAAACGTTTATTGATTTATTTTGAAAACTCTTTCTCCCGAATGTTTATCACTTTCTCATTCAATCCATTTTTTTCATCTTTTTTATTTGCACTTCTAAAAGGTTTATTCATTTATTTGAAAACTCTTTCTCCCGAATGTTTATCACTTTCTCATTCAATCCATTTTTTTCATCTTTTTTATTTGCACTTCTAAAAGGTTTATTGATTTATTTTGAAAACTCTTTCTCCCGAATGTTTATCACTTTCTCATTCAATCCATTTTTTTCATCTTTTTTATTTGCACTTCTAAAAGGTTTATTCATTTATTTTGAAAACTCTTTCTCCTCGAATGTTTATCACTTTCTCATTCAATCCATTTTTTTCATCTTTTTTATTTGCACTTCTAAAAGGTTTATTCATTTATTTGAAAACTCTTTCTCCTCGAATGTTTATCACTTTCTCATTCAATCCATTTTTTTCATCTTTTTTATTTGCACTTCTAAAAGGTTTATTCATTTATTTGAAAACTCTTTCTCCCGAATGTTTATCACTTTCTTATTCAATCCATTTTTTTCATCTTTTTTATTTGCACTTCTAAAACGTTTATTCATTTATTTTGAAAACTCTTTCTCCCGAATGTTTATCACTTTCTCATTCAATCCATTTTTTTCATCTTTTTTATTTGCACTTCTAAAAGGTTTATTCATTTATTTGAAAACTCTTTCTCCTCGAATGTTTATCACTTTCTCATTCAATCCATTTTTTTTTTCTTTTTTATTTGCACTTCTAAAAGGTTTATTCATTTATTTTGAAAACTCTTTCTCCCGAATGTTTATCACTTTCTCATTCAATCCATTTTTTTCATCTTTTTTATTTGCACTTCTAAAACGTTTATTCATTTATTTTGAAAACTCTTTCTCCTCGAATGTTTATCACTTTCTCATTCAATCCATTTTTTTCATCTTTTTTATTTGCACTTCTAAAACGTTTATTGATTTATTTTGAAAACTCTTTCTCCCGAATGTTTATCACTTTCTCATTCAATCCATTTTTTTCATCTTTTTTATTTGCACTTCTAAAACGTTTATTGATTTATTTTGAAAACTCTTTCTCCCGAATGTTTATCACTTTCTCATTCAATCCATTTTTTTCATCTTTTTTATTTGCACTTCTAAAAGGTTTATTCATTTATTTGAAAACTCTTTCTCCCGAATGTTTATCACTTTCTTATTCAATCCATTTTTTTCATCTTTTTTATTTGCACTTCTAAAAGGTTTATTCATTTATTTGAAAACTCTTTCTCCTCGAATGTTTATCACTTTCTCATTCAATCCATTTTTTTCATCTTTTTTATTTGCACTTCTAAAAGGTTTATTCATTTATTTTGAAAACTCTTTCTCCTCGAATGTTTATCACTTTCTCATTCAATCCATTTTTTTCATCTTTTTTATTTGCACTTCTAAAAGGTTTATTCATTTATTTGAAAACTCTTTCTCCTCGAATGTTTATCACTTTCTCATTCAATCCATTTTTTTCATCTTTTTTATTTGCACTTCTAAAAGGTTTATTCATTTATTTGAAAACTCTTTCTCCCGAATGTTTATCACTTTCTCATTCAATCCATTTTTTTCATCTTTTTTATTTGCACTTCTAAAAGGTTTATTCATTTATTTGAAAACTCTTTCTCCTCGAATGTTTATCACTTTCTCATTCAATCCATTTTTTTCATCTTTTTTATTTGCACTTCTAAAAGGTTTATTCATTTATTTGAAAACTCTTTCTCCCGAATGTTTATCACTTTCTCATTCAATCCATTTTTTCATCTTTTTTATTTGCACTTCTAAAAGGTTTATTCATTTATTTTGAAAACTCTTTCTCCTCGAATGTTTATCACTTTCTCATTCAATCCATTTTTTTCATCTTTTTTATTTGCACTTCTAAAACGTTTATTGATTTATTTTGAAAACTCTTTCTCCCGAATGTTTATCACTTTCTCATTCAATCCATTTTTTTCATCTTTTTTATTTGCACTTCTAAAACGTTTATTGATTTATTTTGAAAACTCTTTCTCCCGAATGTTTATCACTTTCTCATTCAATCCATTTTTTTCATCTTTTTTATTTGCACTTCTAAAAGGTTTATTCATTTATTTGAAAACTCTTTCTCCCGAATGTTTATCACTTTCTTATTCAATCCATTTTTTTCATCTTTTTTATTTGCACTTCTAAAAGGTTTATTCATTTATTTGAAAACTCTTTCTCCTCGAATGTTTATCACTTTCTCATTCAATCCATTTTTTTCATCTTTTTTATTTGCACTTCTAAAAGGTTTATTCATTTATTTTGAAAACTCTTTCTCCTCGAATGTTTATCACTTTCTCATTCAATCCATTTTTTTCATCTTTTTTATTTGCACTTCTAAAAGGTTTATTCATTTATTTGAAAACTCTTTCTCCTCGAATGTTTATCACTTTCTCATTCAATCCATTTTTTTCATCTTTTTTATTTGCACTTCTAAAAGGTTTATTCATTTATTTGAAAACTCTTTCTCCCGAATGTTTATCACTTTCTCATTCAATCCATTTTTTTCATCTTTTTTATTTGCACTTCTAAAAGGTTTATTCATTTATTTGAAAACTCTTTCTCCTCGAATGTTTATCACTTTCTCATTCAATCCATTTTTTTCATCTTTTTTATTTGCACTTCTAAAAGGTTTATTCATTTATTTGAAAACTCTTTCTCCCGAATGTTTATCACTTTCTCATTCAATCCATTTTTTCATCTTTTTTATTTGCACTTCTAAAAGGTTTATTCATTTATTTGAAAACTCTTTCTCCTCGAATGTTTATCACTTTCTCATTCAATCCATTTTTTTCATCTTTTTTATTTGCACTTCTAAAAGGTTTATTCATTTATTTTGAAAACTCTTTCTCCTCGAATGTTTATCACTTTCTCATTCAATCCATTTTTTTCATCTATTTTATTTGCACTTCTAAAAGGTTTATTGATTTATTTTGAAAACTCTTTCTCCCGAATGTTTATCACTTTCTCATTCAATCCATTTTTTTTTTCTTTTTTATTTGCACTTCTAAAAGGTTTATTGATTTATTTTGAAAACTCTTTCTCCCGAATGTTTATCACTTTCTCATTCAATCCATTTTTTTCATCTTTTTTATTTGCACTTCTAAAAGGTTTATTCATTTATTTTGAAAACTCTTTCTCCTCGAATGTTTATCACTTTCTCATTCAATCCATTTTTTTCATCTTTTTTATTTGCACTTCTAAAAGGTTTATTCATTTATTTTGAAAACTCTTTCTCCTCGAATGTTTATCACTTTCTCATTCAATCCATTTTTTTTTTCTTTTTTATTTGCACTTCTAAAAGGTTTATTCATTTATTTGAAAACTCTTTCTCCTCGAATGTTTATCACTTTCTCATTCAATCCATTTTTTTTTTCTTTTTTATTTGCACTTCTAAAAGGTTTATTCATTTATTTGAAAACTCTTTCTCCTCGAATGTTTATCACTTTCTCATTCAATCCATTTTTTTCATCTTTTTTATTTGCACTTCTAAAAGGTTTATTCATTTATTTTGAAAACTCTTTCTCCTCGAATGTTTATCACTTTCTCATTCAATCCATTTTTTTCATCTTTTTTATTTGCACTTCTAAAAGGTTTATTGATTTATTTTGAAAACTCTTTCTCCCGAATGTTTATCACTTTCTCATTCAATCCATTTTTTTTTTCTTTTTTATTTGCACTTCTAAAAGGTTTATTCATTTATTTGAAAACTCTTTCTCCTCGAATGTTTATCACTTTCTCATTCAATCCATTTTTTTCATCTATTTTATTTGCACTTCTAAAAGGTTTATTCATTTATTTTGAAAACTCTTTCTCCTCGAATGTTTATCACTTTCTCATTCAATCCATTTTTTTCATCTTTTTTATTTGCACTTCTAAAAGGTTTATTCATTTATTTGAAAACTCTTTCTCCTCGAATGTTTATCACTTTCTCATTCAATCCATTTTTTTCATCTTTTTTATTTGCACTTCTAAAAGGTTTATTCATTTATTTTGAAAACTCTTTCTCCCGAATGTTTATCACTTTCTCATTCAATCCATTTTTTTCATCTTTTATATTTGCACTTCTAAAAGGTTTATTCATTTATTTGAAAACTCTTTCTCCCGAATGTTTATCACTTTCTCATTCAATCCATTTTTTTCATCTTTTTTATTTGCACTTCTAAAAGGTTTATTCATTTATTTTGAAAACTCTTTCTCCCGAATGTTTATCACTTTCTCATTCAATCCATTTTTTCATCTTTTTTATTTGCACTTCTAAAAGGTTTATTCATTTATTTTGAAAACTCTTTCTCCTCGAATGTTTATCACTTTCTCATTCAATCCATTTTTTTCATCTTTTTTATTTGCACTTCTAAAAGGTTTATTCATTTATTTTGAAAACTCTTTCTCCTCGAATGTTTATCACTTTCTCATTCAATCCATTTTTTTCATCTTTTTTATTTGCACTTCTAAAAGGTTTATTCATTTATTTGAAAACTCTTTCTCCTCGAATGTTTATCACTTTCTCATTCAATCCATTTTTTTCATCTTTTTTATTTGCACTTCTAAAATTTTTATTGATTTATTTTGAAAACTCTTTCTCCTCGAATGTTTATCACTTTCTCATTCAATCCATTTTTTTCATCTTTTTTATTTGCACTTCTAAAAGGTTTATTCATTTATTTGAAAACTCTTTCTCCTCGAATGTTTATCACTTTCTCATTCAATCCATTTTTTTCATCTTTTTTATTTGCACTTCTAAAAGGTTTATTCATTTATTTTGAAAACTCTTTCTCCTCGAATGTTTATCACTTTCTCATTCAATCCATTTTTTTCATCTTTTTTATTTGCACTTCTAAAAGGTTTATTCATTTATTTGAAAACTCTTTCTCCTCGAATGTTTATCACTTTCTCATTCAATCCATTTTTTTCATCTATTTTATTTGCACTTCTAAAATTTTTATTGATTTATTTTGAAAACTCTTTCTCCCGAATGTTTATCACTTTCTCATTCAATCCATTTTTTTCATCTTTTTTATTTGCACTTCTAAAAGGTTTATTCATTTATTTGAAAACTCTTTCTCCTCGAATGTTTATCACTTTCTCATTCAATCCATTTTTTTCATCTTTTTTATTTGCACTTCTAAAAGGTTTATTCATTTATTTGAAAACTCTTTCTCCTCGAATGTTTATCACTTTCTCATTCAATCCATTTTTTTCATCTTTTTTATTTGCACTTCTAAAAGGTTTATTCATTTATTTGAAAACTCTTTCTCCTCGAATGTTTATCACTTTCTCATTCAATCCATTTTTTTCATCTTTTTTATTTGCACTTCTAAAAGGTTTATTCATTTATTTTGAAAACTCTTTCTCCCGAATGTTTATCACTTTCTCATTCAATCCATTTTTTTCATCTTTTTTATTTGCACTTCTAAAAGGTTTATTGATTTATTTTGAAAACTCTTTCTCCTCGAATGTTTATCACTTTCTCATTCAATCCATTTTTTTCATCTTTTTTATTTGCACTTCTAAAAGGTTTATTCATTTATTTGAAAACTCTTTCTCCCGAATGTTTATCACTTTCTCATTCAATCCATTTTTTTCATCTTTTTTATTTGCACTTCTAAAAGGTTTATTGATTTATTTTGAAAACTCTTTCTCCCGAATGTTTATCACTTTCTCATTCAATCCATTTTTTTCATCTTTTTTATTTGCACTTCTAAAACGTTTATTCATTTATTTGAAAACTCTTTCTCCTCGAATGTTTATCACTTTCTCATTCAATCCATTTTTTTCATCTTTTTTATTTGCACTTCTAAAAGGTTTATTCATTTATTTGAAAACTCTTTCTCCCGAATGTTTATCACTTTCTCATTCAATCCATTTTTTTCATCTTTTTTATTTGCACTTCTAAAAGGTTTATTCATTTATTTTGAAAACTCTTTCTCCTCGAATGTTTATCACTTTCTCATTCAATCCATTTTTTCATCTTTTTTATTTGCACTTCTAAAAGGTTTATTCATTTATTTGAAAACTCTTTCTCCTCGAATGTTTATCACTTTCTCATTCAATCCATTTTTTTCATCTTTTTTATTTGCACTTCTAAAAGGTTTATTCATTTATTTTGAAAACTCTTTCTCCTCGAATGTTTATCACTTTCTCATTCAATCCATTTTTTCATCTTTTTTATTTGCACTTCTAAAAGGTTTATTCATTTATTTGAAAACTCTTTCTCCTCGAATGTTTATCACTTTCTCATTCAATCCATTTTTTTCATCTTTTTTATTTGCACTTCTAAAAGGTTTATTCATTTATTTTGAAAACTCTTTCTCCTCGAATGTTTATCACTTTCTCATTCAATCCATTTTTTCATCTTTTTTATTTGCACTTCTAAAAGGTTTATTCATTTATTTGAAAACTCTTTCTCCTCGAATGTTTATCACTTTCTCATTCAATCCATTTTTTTCATCTTTTTTATTTGCACTTCTAAAAGGTTTATTCATTTATTTTGAAAACTCTTTCTCCTCGAATGTTTATCACTTTCTCATTCAATCCATTTTTTTCATCTTTTTTATTTGCACTTCTAAAAGGTTTATTCATTTATTTGAAAACTCTTTCTCCTCGAATGTTTATCACTTTCTCATTCAATCCATTTTTTTCATCTTTTTTATTTGCACTTCTAAAATTTTTATTGATTTATTTTGAAAACTCTTTCTCCCGAATGTTTATCACTTTCTCATTCAATCCATTTTTTTCATCTTTTTTATTTGCACTTCTAAAAGGTTTATTCATTTATTTGAAAACTCTTTCTCCTCGAATGTTTATCACTTTCTCATTCAATCCATTTTTTTCATCTTTTTTATTTGCACTTCTAAAAGGTTTATTCATTTATTTGAAAACTCTTTCTCCTCGAATGTTTATCACTTTCTCATTCAATCCATTTTTTTCATCTTTTTTATTTGCACTTCTAAAAGGTTTATTCATTTATTTGAAAACTCTTTCTCCCGAATGTTTATCACTTTCTCATTCAATCCATTTTTTTCATCTTTTTTATTTGCACTTCTAAAAGGTTTATTCATTTATTTGAAAACTCTTTCTCCTCGAATGTTTATCACTTTCTCATTCAATCCATTTTTTTCATCTTTTTTATTTGCACTTCTAAAAGGTTTATTCATTTATTTTGAAAACTCTTTCTCCTCGAATGTTTATCACTTTCTCATTCAATCCATTTTTTTCATCTTTTTTATTTGCACTTCTAAAAGGTTTATTCATTTATTTGAAAACTCTTTCTCCTCGAATGTTTATCACTTTCTCATTCAATCCATTTTTTTCATCTTTTTTATTTGCACTTCTAAAACGTTTATTCATTTATTTGAAAACTCTTTCTCCTCGAATGTTTATCACTTTCTCATTCAATCCATTTTTTTCATCTATTTTATTTGCACTTCTAAAAGGTTTATTGATTTATTTTGAAAACTCTTTCTCCTCGAATGTTTATCACTTTCTCATTCAATCCATTTTTTTCATCTTTTTTATTTGCACTTCTAAAAGGTTTATTCATTTATTTGAAAACTCTTTCTCCTCGAATGTTTATCACTTTCTCATTCAATCCATTTTTTTCATCTATTTTATTTGCACTTCTAAAAGGTTTATTCATTTATTTTGAAAACTCTTTCTCCTCGAATGTTTATCACTTTCTCATTCAATCCATTTTTTTCATCTTTTTTATTTGCACTTCTAAAAGGTTTATTCATTTATTTGAAAACTCTTTCTCCCGAATGTTTATCACTTTCTCATTCAATCCATTTTTTTCATCTTTTTTATTTGCACTTCTAAAACGTTTATTCATTTATTTGAAAACTCTTTCTCCTCGAATGTTTATCACTTTCTCATTCAATCCATTTTTTTCATCTATTTTATTTGCACTTCTAAAAGGTTTATTGATTTATTTTGAAAACTCTTTCTCCTCGAATGTTTATCACTTTCTCATTCAATCCATTTTTTTCATCTTTTTTATTTGCACTTCTAAAAGGTTTATTCATTTATTTGAAAACTCTTTCTCCTCGAATGTTTATCACTTTCTCATTCAATCCATTTTTTTCATCTTTTTTATTTGCACTTCTAAAATTTTTATTCATTTATTTTGAAAACTCTTTCTCCTCGAATGTTTATCACTTTCTCATTCAATCCATTTTTTTCATCTTTTTTATTTGCACTTCTAAAAGGTTTATTCATTTATTTTGAAAACTCTTTCTCCTCGAATGTTTATCACTTTCTCATTCAATCCATTTTTTTCATCTTTTTTATTTGCACTTCTAAAAGGTTTATTCATTTATTTGAAAACTCTTTCTCCTCGAATGTTTATCACTTTCTCATTCAATCCATTTTTTTCATCTTTTTTATTTGCACTTCTAAAAGGTTTATTCATTTATTTGAAAACTCTTTCTCCCGAATGTTTATCACTTTCTCATTCAATCCATTTTTTTCATCTTTTTTATTTGCACTTCTAAAAGGTTTATTCATTTATTTGAAAACTCTTTCTCCTCGAATGTTTATCACTTTCTCATTCAATCCATTTTTTTTTTCTTTTTTATTTGCACTTCTAAAAGGTTTATTCATTTATTTGAAAACTCTTTCTCCTCGAATGTTTATCACTTTCTCATTCAATCCATTTTTTTCATCTTTTTTATTTGCACTTCTAAAAGGTTTATTCATTTATTTTGAAAACTCTTTCTCCCGAATGTTTATCACTTTCTCATTCAATCCATTTTTTTCATCTTTTTTATTTGCACTTCTAAAAGGTTTATTCATTTATTTTGAAAACTCTTTCTCCCGAATGTTTATCACTTTCTCATTCAATCCATTTTTTTCATCTTTTTTATTTGCACTTCTAAAAGGTTTATTCATTTATTTGAAAACTCTTTCTCCCGAATGTTTATCACTTTCTCATTCAATCCATTTTTTTCATCTTTTTATTTGCACTTCTAAAAGGTTTATTCATTTATTTGAAAACTCTTTCTCCTCGAATGTTTATCACTTTCTCATTCAATCCATTTTTTTCATCTTTTTTATTTGCACTTCTAAAAGGTTTATTCATTTATTTGAAAACTCTTTCTCCTCGAATGTTTATCACTTTCTCATTCAATCCATTTTTTTCATCTTTTTTATTTGCACTTCTAAAAGGTTTATTCATTTATTTTGAAAACTCTTTCTCCTCGAATGTTTATCACTTTCTCATTCAATCCATTTTTTTCATCTTTTTTATTTGCACTTCTAAAAGGTTTATTCATTTATTTGAAAACTCTTTCTCCCGAATGTTTATCACTTTCTCATTCAATCCATTTTTTCATCTTTTTTATTTGCACTTCTAAAAGGTTTATTCATTTATTTGAAAACTCTTTCTCCTCGAATGTTTATCACTTTCTCATTCAATCCATTTTTTTCATCTTTTTTATTTGCACTTCTAAAAGGTTTATTCATTTATTTGAAAACTCTTTCTCCCGAATGTTTATCACTTTCTCATTCAATCCATTTTTTTCATCTTTTTTATTTGCACTTCTAAAAGGTTTATTCATTTATTTTGAAAACTCTTTCTCCCGAATGTTTATCACTTTCTCATTCAATCCATTTTTTCATCTATTTTATTTGCACTTCTAAAAGGTTTATTCATTTATTTGAAAACTCTTTCTCCTCGAATGTTTATCACTTTCTCATTCAATCCATTTTTTTCATCTTTTTTATTTGCACTTCTAAAAGGTTTATTCATTTATTTTGAAAACTCTTTCTCCTCGAATGTTTATCACTTTCTCATTCAATCCATTTTTTCATCTTTTTTATTTGCACTTCTAAAAGGTTTATTCATTTATTTGAAAACTCTTTCTCCCGAATGTTTATCACTTTCTCTTTCAATCCATTTTTTTCATCTTTTTTATTTGCACTTCTAAAAGGTTTATTCATTTATTTGAAAACTCTTTCTCCCGAATGTTTATCACTTTCTCATTCAATCCATTTTTTTCATCTTTTTTATTTGCACTTCTAAAAGGTTTATTCATTTATTTGAAAACTCTTTCTCCCGAATGTTTATCACTTTCTCATTCAATCCATTTTTTTCATCTTTTTTATTTGCACTTCTAAAAGGTTTATTCATTTATTTGAAAACTCTTTCTCCTCGAATGTTTATCACTTTCTCATTCAATCCATTTTTTTCATCTTTTTTATTTGCACTTCTAAAAGGTTTATTCATTTATTTTGAAAACTCTTTCTCCTCGAATGTTTATCACTTTCTCATTCAATCCATTTTTTTCATCTTTTTTATTTGCACTTCTAAAAGGTTTATTCATTTATTTTGAAAACTCTTTCTCCCGAATGTTTATCACTTTCTCATTCAATCCATTTTTTTCATCTTTTTTATTTGCACTTCTAAAAGGTTTATTCATTTATTTGAAAACTCTTTCTCCTCGAATGTTTATCACTTTCTCATTCAATCCATTTTTTTCATCTTTTTTATTTGCACTTCTAAAAGGTTTATTCATTTATTTTGAAAACTCTTTCTCCTCGAATGTTTATCACTTTCTCATCAATCCATTTTTTTCATCTTTTTTATTTGCACTTCTAAAAGGTTTATTCATTTATTTTGAAAACTCTTTCTCCCGAATGTTTATCACTTTCTCATTCAATCCATTTTTTTCATCTTTTTTATTTGCACTTCTAAAAGGTTTATTCATTTATTTTGAAAACTCTTTCTCCTCGAATGTTTATCACTTTCTCATTCAATCCATTTTTTTCATCTTTTTTATTTGCACTTCTAAAAGGTTTATTCATTTATTTTGAAAACTCTTTCTCCCGAATGTTTATCACTTTCTCATTCAATCCATTTTTTTCATCTTTTTTATTTGCACTTCTAAAAGGTTTATTCATTTATTTTGAAAACTCTTTCTCCTCGAATGTTTATCACTTTCTCATTCAATCCATTTTTTTCATCTATTTTATTTGCACTTCTAAAAGGTTTATTGATTTATTTTGAAAACTCTTTCTCCCGAATGTTTATCACTTTCTCATTCAATCCATTTTTTTCATCTTTTTTATTTGCACTTCTAAAAGGTTTATTCATTTATTTGAAAACTCTTTCTCCTCGAATGTTTATCACTTTCTCTTTCAATCCATTTTTTTCATCTTTTTTATTTGCACTTCTAAAAGGTTTATTCATTTATTTGAAAACTCTTTCTCCCGAATGTTTATCACTTTCTTATTCAATCCATTTTTTTCATCTTTTTTATTTGCACTTCTAAAAGGTTTATTCATTTATTTGAAAACTCTTTCTCCTCGAATGTTTATCACTTTCTCATTCAATCCATTTTTTTCATCTTTTTTATTTGCACTTCTAAAAGGTTTATTCATTTATTTGAAAACTCTTTCTCCCGAATGTTTATCACTTTCTCATTCAATCCATTTTTTTCATCTTTTTTATTTGCACTTCTAAAACGTTTATTCATTTATTTGAAAACTCTTTCTACGAATGTTTATCACTTTCTCATTCAATCCATTTTTTTCATCTTTTTTATTTGCACTTCTAAAAGGTTTATTCATTTATTTTGAAAACTCTTTCTCCTCGAATGTTTATCACTTTCTCATTCAATCCATTTTTTTCATCTTTTTTATTTGCACTTCTAAAAGGTTTATTCATTTATTTTGAAAACTCTTTCTCCTCGAATGTTTATCACTTTCTCATTCAATCCATTTTTTTCATCTTTTTTATTTGCACTTCTAAAAGGTTTATTGATTTATTTTGAAAACTCTTTCTCCCGAATGTTTATCACTTTCTCATTCAATCCATTTTTTTCATCTTTTTTATTTGCACTTCTAAAAGGTTTATTCATTTATTTTGAAAACTCTTTCTCCTCGAATGTTTATCACTTTCTCATTCAATCCATTTTTTTTTTCTTTTTTATTTGCACTTCTAAAAGGTTTATTCATTTATTTTGAAAACTCTTTCTCCTCGAATGTTTATCACTTTCTCATCAATCCATTTTTTTCATCTTTTTTATTTGCACTTCTAAAAGGTTTATTCATTTATTTGAAAACTCTTTCTCCTCGAATGTTTATCACTTTCTCTTTCAATCCATTTTTTTCATCTTTTTTATTTGCACTTCTAAAAGGTTTATTCATTTATTTGAAAACTCTTTCTCCCGAATGTTTATCACTTTCTCTTTCAATCCATTTTTTTCATCTTTTTTATTTGCACTTCTAAAAGGTTTATTCATTTATTTGAAAACTCTTTCTCCCGAATGTTTATCACTTTCTCATTCAATCCATTTTTTTCATCTTTTTTATTTGCACTTCTAAAAGGTTTATTCATTTATTTGAAAACTCTTTCTCCCGAATGTTTATCACTTTACAATCGCATTCACTCCATTTTTTCATCTTTTTTATTGGCACTTTAAAAAGGTTTATTCATTTATTTTGAAAACTCTTTCTTCTCGAATGTTTATCACTTTCTCATTCAATCCATTTTTTTCATCTATTTTATTGGCACTTTAAAAAGGTTTATTCATTTATTTTGAAAACTCTTTCTCCTCGAATGTTTATCACTTTCTCATTCAATCCATTTTTTTCATCTTTTTTATTTGCACTTCTAAAAGGTTTATTCATTTATTTTGAAAACTCTTTCTTCTCGAATGTTTATCACTTTACAATCGCAATCACTCCATTTTTTCATCTTTTTTATTTGCACTTCTAAAAGGTTTATTCATTTATTTGAAAACTCTTTCTCCCGAATGTTTATCACTTTCTCATTCAATCCATTTTTTTCATCTTTTTTATTTGCACTTCTAAAAGGTTTATTCATTTATTTGAAAACTCTTTCTCCTCGAATGTTTATCACTTTCTCATTCAATCCATTTTTTTCATCTTTTTTATTTGCACTTCTAAAAGGTTTATTCATTTATTTGAAAACTCTTTCTCCCGAATGTTTATCACTTTCTCATTCAATCCATTTTTTTCATCTTTTTTATTTGCACTTCTAAAAGGTTTATTCATTTATTTGAAAACTCTTTCTACGAATGTTTATCACTTTCTCATTCAATCCATTTTTTTCATCTTTTTTATTTGCACTTCTAAAAGGTTTATTCATTTATTTTGAAAACTCTTTCTCCTCGAATGTTTATCACTTTCTCATTCAATCCATTTTTTTCATCTTTTTTATTTGCACTTCTAAAAGGTTTATTCATTTATTTTGAAAACTCTTTCTCCTCGAATGTTTATCACTTTCTCATTCAATCCATTTTTTTCATCTTTTTTATTTGCACTTCTAAAAGGTTTATTCATTTATTTTGAAAACTCTTTCTCCTCGAATGTTTATCACTTTCTCATTCAATCCATTTTTTTTTTCTTTTTTATTTGCACTTCTAAAAGGTTTATTCATTTATTTTGAAAACTCTTTCTCCCGAATGTTTATCACTTTCTCATCAATCCATTTTTTTCATCTTTTTTATTTGCACTTCTAAAAGGTTTATTCATTTATTTGAAAACTCTTTCTCCCGAATGTTTATCACTTTACAATCGCATTCACTCCATTTTTTCATCTTTTTTATTGGCACTTTAAAAAGGTTTATTCATTTATTTTGAAAACTCTTTCTTCTCGAATGTTTATCACTTTCTCATTCAATCCATTTTTTTCATCTATTTTATTTGCACTTCTAAAAGGTTTATTCATTTATTTGAAAACTCTTTCTCCTCGAATGTTTATCACTTTCTCATTCAATCCATTTTTTTCATCTTTTTTATTTGCACTTCTAAAAGGTTTATTCATTTATTTTGAAAACTCTTTCTTCTCGAATGTTTATCATTTTACAATCGCATTCACTCCATTTTTTCATCTTTTTTATTGGCACTTTAAAAAGGTTTATTCATTTATTTTGAAAACTCTTTCTTCTCGAATGTTTATCACTTTACTATCGCAATCACTCCATTTTTTCATCTTTTTTATTGGCACTTTAAAAAGGTTTATTCATTTATTTTGAAAACTCTTTCTTCTCGAATGTTTATCATTTTACAATCGCATTCACTCCATTTTTTCATCTTTTTTATTTGCACTTCTAAAAGGTTTATTGATTTATTTTGAAAACTCTTTCTCCCGAATGTTTATCACTTTCTCATTCAATCCATTTTTTTCATCTTTTTTATTTGCACTTCTAAAAGGTTTATTCATTTATTTTGAAAACTCTTTCTTCTCGAATGTTTATCACTTTACAATCGCAATCACTCCATTTTTTCATCTTTTTTATTGGCACTTTAAAAAGGTTTATTCATTTATTTTGAAAACTCTTTCTTCTCGAATGAATTTCATTTTACAATCGCAATCACTCCATTTTTTCATCTTTTTTATTGGCACTTTAAAAAGGTTTATTCATTTATTTTGAAAACTCTTTCTTCTTGAATGTTTATCACTTTACAATCGCAATCACTCCTTTTTTCATCTTTTTTATTGGCACTTTAAAAAGGTTTATTCATTTATTTTGAAAACTCTTTCTTCTCGAATGAATTTCATTTTACAATCGCAATCACTCCTTTTTTCATCTTTTTTATTGGCACTTTAAAAAAGTTTATTCATTTATTTTGAAAACTCTTTCTTCTCGAATGTTTATCACTTTACAATCGCAATCACTCCATTTTTTCATCTTTTTTATTGGCACTTTAAAAAGGTTTATTCATTTATTTTGAAAACTCTTTCTTCTCGAATGTTTATAACTTTACAATCGCATTCACTTAATTTTTTCATCTTTTTTATTGGCACTTTAAAAAGGTTTATTCATTTATTTTGAAAACTCTTTCTTCTCGAATGTTTATCATTTTACAATCGCAATCACTCCTTTTTTCATCTTTTTTATTGGCACTTTAAAAAGGTTTATTCATTTATTTTGAAAACTCTTTCTTCTCGAATGAATTTCATTTTACAATCGCAATCACTCCATTTTTTCATCTTTTTTATTGGCACTTTAAAAAGGTTTATTCATTTATTTTGAAAACTCTTTCTTCTTGAATGTTTATCACTTTACAATCGCAATCACTCCATTTTTTCATCTTTTTTATTGGCACTTTAAAAAGGTTTATTCATTTATTTTGAAAACTCTTTCTTCTCGAATGAATTTCATTTTACAATCGCAATCACTCCTTTTTTCATCTTTTTTATTGGCACTTTAAAAAGGTTTATTCATTTATTTTGAAAACTCTTTCTTCTCGAATGAATTTCATTTTACAATCGCAATCACTCCATTTTTTCATCTTTTTTATTGGCACTTTAAAAAGGTTTATTCATTTATTTTGAAAACTCTTTCTTCTCGAATGAATTTCATTTTACAATCGCAATCACTCCTTTTTTCATCTTTTTTATTGGCACTTTAAAAAAGTTTATTCATTTATTTTGAAAACTCTTTCTTCTCGAATGTTTATCACTTTACAATCGCAATCACTCCATTTTTTCATCTTTTTTATTGGCACTTTAAAAAGGTTTATTCATTTATTTTGAAAACTCTTTCTTCTCGAATGTTTATAACTTTACAATCGCATTCACTTAATTTTTTCATCTTTTTTATTGGCACTTTAAAAAGGTTTATTCATTTATTTTGAAAACTCTTTCTTCTCGAATGTTTATCACTTTCTCATTCAATCCATTTTTTTCATCTTTTTTATTTGCACTTCTAAAAGGTTTATTGATTTATTTGAAAACTCTTTCTCCTCGAATGTTTATCACTTTCTCATTCAATCCATTTTTTTCATCTATTTTATTTGCACTTCTAAAACGTTTATTCATTTATTTGAAAACTCTTTCTCCTCGAATGTTTATCACTTTCTCATTCAATCCATTTTTTTTTTCTTTTTTATTTGCACTTCTAAAAGGTTTATTCATTTATTTTGAAAACTCTTTCTCCTCGAATGTTTATCACTTTCTCATTCAATCCATTTTTTTTTCTTTTTTATTTGCACTTCTAAAAGGTTTATTCATTTATTTTGAAAACTCTTTCTCCCGAATGTTTATCACTTTCTCATTCAATCCATTTTTTTCATCTTTTTTATTTGCACTTCTAAAACGTTTATTCATTTATTTTGAAAACTCTTTCTCCTCGAATGTTTATCACTTTCTCATTCAATCCATTTTTTTCATCTTTTTTATTTGCACTTCTAAAAGGTTTATTCATTTATTTGAAAACTCTTTCTCCTCGAATGTTTATCACTTTCTCATTCAATCCATTTTTTTCATCTTTTTTATTTGCACTTCTAAAAGGTTTATTCATTTATTTTGAAAACTCTTTCTCCTCGAATGTTTATCACTTTCTCATTCAATCCATTTTTTTCATCTTTTTTATTTGCACTTCTAAAAGGTTTATTCATTTATTTTGAAAACTCTTTCTCCTCGAATGTTTATCACTTTCTCATTCAATCCATTTTTTTCATCTATTTTATTTGCACTTCTAAAACGTTTATTCATTTATTTGAAAACTCTTTCTCCTCGAATGTTTATCACTTTCTCATTCAATCCATTTTTTTTTTCTTTTTTATTTGCACTTCTAAAAGGTTTATTCATTTATTTGAAAACTCTTTCTCCCGAATGTTTATCACTTTACAATCGCATTCACTCCATTTTTTCATCTTTTTTATTTGCACTTCTAAAAAGTTTATTCATTTATTTTGAAAACTCTTTATTCTCGAATGTTTATCATTTTACAATCGCAATCACTCCTTTTTTCATCTTTTTTATTGGCACTTTAAAAAGGTTTATTCATTTATTTTGAAAACTCTTTCTTCTCGAATGTTTATCACTTTCTCATTCAATCCATTTTTTCATCTTTTTTATTGGCACTTTAAAAAGGTTTATTCATTTATTTTGAAAACTCTTTCTTCTCGAATGTTTATCATTTTACAATCGCATTCACTCCATTTTTTCATCTTTTTTATTGGCACTTTAAAAAGGTTTATTCATTTATTTTGAAAACTCTTTCTTCTCGAATGTTTATCATTTTACAATCGCAATCACTCCTTTTTTCATCTTTTTTATTAACACTTTAAAAAGGTTTATTCATTTATTTTGAAAACTCTTTCTTCTCGAATGTTTATCATTTTACAATCGCAATCACTCCTTTTTTCATCTTTTTTATTGGCACTTTAAAAAGGTTTATTCATTTATTTTGAAAACTCTTTCTTCTCGAATGAATTTCATTTTACAATCGCAATCACTCCATTTTTTCATCTTTTTTATTGGCACTTTAAAAAGGTTTATTCATTTATTTTGAAAACTCTTTCTTCTTGAATGTTTATCACTTTACAATCGCAATCACTCCATTTTTTCATCTTTTTTATTGGCACTTTAAAAAGGTTTATTCATTTATTTTGAAAACTCTTTCTTCTCGAATGAATTTCATTTTACAATCGCAATCACTCCTTTTTTCATCTTTTTTATTGGCACTTTAAAAAAGTTTATTCATTTATTTTGAAAACTCTTTCTTCTTGAATGTTTATAACTTTACTATCGCAATCACTCCATTTTTTCATCTTTTTTATTGGCACTTTAAAAAGGTTTATTCATTTATTTTGAAAACTCTTTCTTCTCGAATGAATTTCATTTTACAATCGCAATCACTCCTTTTTTCATCTTTTTTATTGGCACTTTAAAAAAGTTTATTCATTTATTTTGAAAACTCTTTCTTCTTGAATGTTTATCACTTTACAATCGCAATCACTCCATTTTTTCATCTTTTTTATTGGCACTTTAAAAAGGTTTATTCATTTATTTTGAAAACTCTTTCTTCTCGAATGAATTTCATTTTACAATCGCAATCACTCCTTTTTTCATCTTTTTTATTGGCACTTTAAAAAAGTTTATTCATTTATTTTGAAAACTCTTTCTTCTCGAATGTTTATCACTTTACAATCGCAATCACTCCATTTTTTCATCTTTTTTATTGGCACTTTAAAAAGGTTTATTCATTTATTTTGAAAACTCTTTCTTCTCGAATGTTTATAACTTTACAATCGCATTCACTTAATTTTTTCATCTTTTTTATTGGCACTTTAAAAAGGTTTATTCATTTATTTTGAAAACTCTTTCTTCTCGAATGTTTATAACTTTACAATCGCAATCACTCCATTTTTTCATCTTTTTTATTGGCACTTTAAAAAGGTTTATTCATTTATTTTGAAAACTCTTTCTTCTCGAATGTTTATAACTTTACAATCGCAATCACTCCATTTTTTCATCTTTTTTATTGGCACTTTAAAAAGGTTTATTCATTTATTTTGAAAACTCTTTCTTCTCGAATGAATTTCATTTTACAATCGCAATCACTCCATTTTTTCATCTTTTTTATTGGCACTTTAAAAAGGTTTATTCATTTATTTTGAAAACTCTTTCTTCTTGAATGTTTATCACTTTACAATCGCAATCACTCCATTTTTTCATCTTTTTTATTGGCACTTTAAAAAGGTTTATTCATTTATTTTGAAAACTCTTTCTTCTCGAATGAATTTCATTTTACAATCGCAATCACTCCTTTTTTCATCTTTTTTATTGGCACTTTAAAAAGGTTTATTCATTTATTTTGAAAACTCTTTCTTCTCGAATGTTTATCACTTTACAATCGCAATCACTCCATTTTTCATCTTTTTTATTGGCACTTTAAAAAGGTTTATTCATTTATTTGAAAACTCTTTCTTCTCGAATGTTTATAACTTTACAATCGCAATCACTCCATTTTTTCATCTTTTTTATTGGCACTTTAAAAAGGTTTATTCATTTATTTTGAAAACTCTTTCTTCTCGAATGTTTATAACTTTACAATCGCAATCACTCCATTTTTCATCTTTTTTATTTGCACTTCTAAAAGGTTTATTCATTTATTTTGAAAACTCTTTCTTCTCGAATGTTTATAACTTTACAATCGCATTCACTTAATTTTTTCATCTTTTTTATTGGCACTTTAAAAAGGTTTATTCATTTATTTTGAAAACTCTTTCTTCTCGAATGTTTATAACTTTACAATCGCAATCACTCCATTTTTCATCTTTTTTATTAACACTTTAAAAAGGTTTATTCATTTATTTTGAAAACTCTTTCTTCTCGAATGTTTATCATTTTACAATCGCAATCACTCCTTTTTTCATCTTTTTTATTGGCACTTTAAAAAGGTTTATTCATTTATTTTGAAAACTCTTTCTTCTCGAATGAATTTCATTTTACAATCGCAATCACTCCATTTTTTCATCTTTTTTATTGGCACTTTAAAAAGGTTTATTCATTTATTTTGAAAACTCTTTCTTCTTGAATGTTTATCACTTTACAATCGCAATCACTCCATTTTTTCATCTTTTTTATTGGCACTTTAAAAAGGTTTATTCATTTATTTTGAAAACTCTTTCTTCTCGAATGAATTTCATTTTACAATCGCAATCACTCCTTTTTTCATCTTTTTTATTGGCACTTTAAAAAGGTTTATTCATTTATTTTGAAAACTCTTTCTTCTTGAATGTTTATAACTTTACTATCGCAATCACTCCATTTTTTCATCTTTTTTATTGGCACTTTAAAAAGGTTTATTCATTTATTTTGAAAACTCTTTCTTCTCGAATGAATTTCATTTTACAATCGCAATCACTCCTTTTTTCATCTTTTTTATTGGCACTTTAAAAAAGTTTATTCATTTATTTTGAAAACTCTTTCTTCTCGAATGTTTATCACTTTACAATCGCAATCACTCCATTTTTTCATCTTTTTTATTGGCACTTTAAAAAGGTTTATTCATTTATTTTGAAAACTCTTTCTTCTCGAATGAATTTCATTTTACAATCGCAATCACTCCTTTTTTCATCTTTTTTATTGGCACTTTAAAAAGGTTTATTCATTTATTTTGAAAACTCTTTCTTCTCGAATGTTTATCACTTTACAATCGCAATCACTCCATTTTTTCATCTTTTTTATTGGCACTTTAAAAAGGTTTATTCATTTATTTTGAAAACTCTTTCTTCTCGAATGTTTATAACTTTACAATCGCATTCACTTAATTTTTTCATCTTTTTTATTGGCACTTTAAAAAGGTTTATTCATTTATTTTGAAAACTCTTTCTTCTCGAATGTTTATAACTTTACAATCGCAATCACTCCATCTTTTCATCTTTTTTATTGGCACTTTAAAAAGGTTTATTCATTTATTTGAAAACTCTTTCTTCTCGAATGTTTATAACTTTACAATCGCAATCACTCCATTTTTTCATCTTTTTTATTGGCACTTTAAAAAGGTTTATTCATTTATTTTGAAAACTCTTTCTTCTCGAATGTTTATCACTTTCTCATTCAATCCATTTTTTTTTTCTTTTTTATTTGCACTTCTAAAAGGTTTATTCATTTATTTGAAAACTCTTTCTCCCGAATGTTTATCACTTTCTTATTCAATCCATTTTTTTCATCTTTTTTATTTGCACTTCTAAAAGGTTTATTCATTTATTTTGAAAACTCTTTCTCCTCGAATGTTTATCACTTTCTCATTCAATCCATTTTTTTCATCTTTTTTATTTGCACTTCTAAAAGGTTTATTCATTTATTTGAAAACTCTTTCTCCTCGAATGTTTATCATTTTACAATCGCAATCACTCCTTTTTTCATCTTTTTTATTGGCACTTTAAAAAGGTTTATTCATTTATTTGAAAACTCTTTCTCCTCGAATGTTTATCACTTTCTCATTCAATCCATTTTTTTCATCTTTTTTATTTGCACTTCTAAAAGGTTTATTCATTTATTTTGAAAACTCTTTCTCCCGAATGTTTATCACTTTCTTATTCAATCCATTTTTTTCATCTTTTTTATTTGCACTTCTAAAAGGTTTATTCATTTATTTTGAAAACTCTTTCTCCTCGAATGTTTATCACTTTCTCATTCAATCCATTTTTTTCATCTTTTTTATTTGCACTTCTAAAAGGTTTATTCATTTATTTGAAAACTCTTTCTCCTCGAATGTTTATCACTTTCTCATTCAATCCATTTTTTTCATCTTTTTTATTTGCACTTCTAAAAGGTTTATTCATTTATTTTGAAAACTCTTTCTCCTCGAATGTTTATCACTTTCTCATTCAATCCATTTTTTTCATCTTTTTTATTTGCACTTCTAAAAGGTTTATTCATTTATTTTGAAAACTCTTTCTCCCGTATGTTTATCACTTTCTCATTCAATCCATTTTTTTCATCTATTTTATTTGCACTTCTAAAAGGTTTATTCATTTATTTTGAAAACTCTTTCTCCTCGAATGTTTATCACTTTCTCTTTCAATCCATTTTTTTCATCTTTTTTATTTGCACTTCTAAAAGGTTTATTGATTTATTTTGAAAACTCTTTCTCCCGAATGTTTATCACTTTCTCATTCAATCCATTTTTTTTTTCTTTTTTATTTGCACTTCTAAAAGGTTTATTCATTTATTTTGAAAACTCTTTCTCCCGAATGTTTATGAATTTCTCATTCAATCCATTTTTTTCATCTTTTTTATTTGCACTTCTAAAAGGTTTATTCATTTATTTGAAAACTCTTTCTCCTCGAATGTTTATCACTTTCTCATTCAATCCATTTTTTTTTTCTTTTTTATTTGCACTTCTAAAACGTTTATTCATTTATTTGAAAACTCTTTCTCCTCGAATGTTTATCACTTTCTCATTCAATCCATTTTTTTCATCTTTTTTATTTGCACTTCTAAAAGGTTTATTGATTTATTTTGAAAACTCTTTCTCCCGAATGTCTATCACTTTCTCATTCAATCCATTTTTTTCATCTTTTTTATTTGCACTTCTAAAAGGTTTATTCATTTATTTTGAAAACTCTTTCTCCCGAATGTTTATCACTTTCTCATTCAATCCATTTTTTTCATCTTTTTTATTTGCACTTCTAAAAGGTTTATTCATTTATTTGAAAACTCTTTCTCCTCGAATGTTTATCACTTTCTCATTCAATCCATTTTTTTCATCTTTTTTATTTGCACTTCTAAAAGGTTTATTCATTTATTTGAAAACTCTTTCTCCTCGAATGTTTATTACTTTCTCATTCAATCCATTTTTTTGATCTTTTTTATTTGCACTTCTAAAAGGTTTATTCATTTATTTTGAAAACTCTTTCTCCCGAATGTTTATCACTTTCTTATTGTTTCCATTTTTTTCATCTTTTTTATTTGCACTTCTAAAAGGTTTATTCATTTATTTTGAAAACTCTTTCTCCTCGAATGTTTATCACTTTCTCATTCAATCCATTTTTTTCATCTTTTTTATTTGCACTTCTAAAAGGTTTATTGATTTATTTTGAAAACTCTTTCTCCCGAATGTTTATCACTTTCTCATTCAATCCATTTTTTTCATCTTTTTTATTTGCACTTCTAAAAGGTTTATTCATTTATTTGAAAACTCTTTCTCCTCGAATGTTTATCACTTTCTCATTCAATCCATTTTTTTCATCTTTTTTATTTGCACTTCTAAAAGGTTTATTCATTTATTTTGAAAACTCTTTCTCCCGAATGTTTATCACTTTCTCATTCAATCCATTTTTTTCATCTTTTTTATTTGCACTTCTAAAAGGTTTATTCATTTATTTGAAAACTCTTTCTCCTCGAATGTTTATCACTTTCTCATTCAATCCATTTTTTTCATCTTTTTTATTTGCACTTTAAAAAGGTTTATTCATTTATTTTGAAAACTCTTTCTCCTCGAATGTTTATCACTTTCTCATTCAATCCATTTTTTTGATCTTTTTTATTTGCACTTCTAAAAGGTTTATTCATTTATTTTGAAAACTCTTTCTCCCGAATGTTTATCACTTTCTTATTCAATCCATTTTTTTTTTCTTTTTTATTTGCACTTCTAAAAGGTTTATTCATTTATTTTGAAAACTCTTTCTCCCGAATGTTTATCACTTTCTCATTCAATCAATTTTTTTCATCTTTTTTATTTGCACTTCTAAAAGGTTTATTCATTTATTTGAAAACTCTTTCTCCTCGAATGTTTATCACTTTCTCATTCAATCCATTTTTTTCATCTTTTTTATTTGCACTTCTAAAACGTTTATTGATTTATTTTGAAAACTCTTTCTCCCGTATGTTTATCACTTTCTCATTCAATCCATTTTTTTCATCTTTTTTATTTGCACTTCTAAAACGTTTATTCATTTATTTGAAAACTCTTTCTCCTCGAATGTTTATCACTTTCTCATTCAATCCATTTTTTTCATCTTTTTTATTTGCACTTCTAAAAGGTTTATTCATTTATTTTGAAAACTCTTTCTCCTCGAATGTTTATCACTTTCTCATTCAATCCATTTTTTTCATCTTTTTTATTTGCACTTCTAAAAGGTTTATTCATTTATTTTGAAAAGTCTTTCTCCTCGAATGTTTATCACTTTCTCATTCAATCCATTTTTTTCATCTTTTTTATTTGCACTTCTAAAAGGTTTATTCATTTATTTGAAAACTCTTTCTCCTCGAATGTTTATCACTTTCTCATTCAATCCATTTTTTTCATCTTTTTTATTTGCACTTCTAAAAGGTTTATTCATTTATTTGAAAACTCTTTCTCCTCGAATGTTTATCACTTTCTCATTCAATCCATTTTTTTCATCTTTTTTATTTGCACTTCTAAAACGTTTATTGATTTATTTTGAAAACTCTTTCTCCCGAATGTTTATCACTTTCTCATTCAATCCATTTTTTTCATCTTTTTTATTTGCACTTCTAAAAGGTTTATTCATTTATTTTGAAAACTCTTTCTCCCGAATGTTTATCACTTTCTCATTCAATCCATTTTTTTCATCTTTTTTATTTGCACTTCTAAAAGGTTTATTCATTTATTTGAAAACTCTTTCTCCTCGAATGTTTATCACTTTCTCATTCAATCCATTTTTTTCATCTTTTTTATTTGCAATTCTAAAAGGTTTATTCATTTATTTTGAAAACTCTTTCTCCTTGAATGTTTATCACTTTCTCATTCAATCCATTTTTTTCATCTTTTTTTATTTGCACTTCTAAAAGGTTTATTCATTTATTTGAAAACTCTTTCTCCTCGAATGTTTATCACTTTCTCATTCAATCCATTTTTTTCATCTTTTTTATTTGCACTTCTAAAAGGTTTATTCATTTATTTGAAAACTCTTTCTCCTCGAATGTTTATCACTTTCTCATTCAATCCATTTTTTTTTTCTTTTTTATTTGCACTTCTAAAACGTTTATTCATTTATTTGAAAACTCTTTCTCCTCGAATGTTTATCACTTTCTCATTCAATCCATTTTTTTTTTCTTTTTTATTTGCACTTCTAAAACGTTTATTCATTTATTTGAAAACTCTTTCTCCTCGAATGTTTATCACTTTCTCATTCAATCCATTTTTTTTTTCTTTTTTATTTGCACTTCTAAAAGGTTTATTCATTTATTTGAAAACTCTTTCTCCTCGAATGTTTATCACTTTCTCATTCAATCCATTTTTTTCATCTTTTTTATTTGCACTTCTAAAAGGTTTATTCATTTATTTGAAAACTCTTTCTCCTCGAATGTTTATCACTTTCTCATTCAATCCATTTTTTTGATCTTTTTTATTTGCACTTCTAAAAGGTTTATTCATTTATTTTGAAAACTCTTTCTCCCGAATGTTTATCACTTTCTCATTCAATCCATTTTTTTCATCTTTTTTATTTGCACTTCTAAAAGGTTTATTCATTTATTTGAAAACTCTTTCTCCTCGAATGTTTATCACTTTCTCATTCAATCCATTTTTTTTTTCTTTTTTATTTGCACTTCTAAAACGTTTATTCATTTATTTGAAAACTCTTTCTCCTCGAATGTTTATCACTTTCTCATTCAATCCATTTTTTTTTTCTTTTTTATTTGCACTTCTAAAAGGTTTATTCATTTATTTGAAAACTCTTTCTCCTCGAATGTTTATCACTTTCTCATTCAATCCATTTTTTTCATCTTTTTTATTTGCACTTCTAAAAGGTTTATTCATTTATTTGAAAACTCTTTCTCCTCGAATGTTTATCACTTTCTCATTCAATCCATTTTTTTGATCTTTTTTATTTGCACTTCTAAAAGGTTTATTCATTTATTTTGAAAACTCTTTCTCCCGAATGTTTATCACTTTCTCATTCAATCCATTTTTTTCATCTTTTTTATTTGCACTTCTAAAAGGTTTATTCATTTATTTTGAAAACTCTTTCTCCCGAATGTTTATCACTTTCTCATTCAATCCATTTTTTTTTTCTTTTTTATTTGCACTTCTAAAAGGTTTATTCATTTATTTTGAAAACTCTTTCTCCTCGAATGTTTATCACTTTCTCATTCAATCCATTTTTTTCATCTTTTTTATTTGCACTTCTAAAAGGTTTATTCATTTATTTGAAAACTCTTTCTCCTCGAATGTTTATCACTTTCTCATTCAATCCATTTTTTTCATCTTTTTTATTTGCACTTCTAAAAGGTTTATTCATTTATTTTGAAAACTCTTTCTCCCGAATGTTTATCACTTTCTCATTCAATCCATTTTTTTCATCTTTTTTATTTGCACTTCTAAAAGGTTTATTCATTTATTTTGAAAACTCTTTCTCCTCGAATGTTTATCACTTTCTCATTCAATCCATTTTTTTCATCTTTTTTATTTGCACTTCTAAAAGGTTTATTCATTTATTTGAAAACTCTTTCTCCTCGAATGTTTATCACTTTCTCATTCAATCCATTTTTTTCATCTTTTTTATTTGCACTTCTAAAAGGTTTATTCATTTATTTGAAAACTCTTTCTCCTCGAATGTTTATCACTTTCTCATTCAATCCATTTTTTTCATCTTTTTTATTTGCACTTCTAAAAGGTTTATTCATTTATTTGAAAACTCTTTCTCCTCGAATGTTTATCACTTTCTCATTCAATCCATTTTTTTCATCTTTTTTATTTGCACTTCTAAAAGGTTTATTCATTTATTTTGAAAACTCTTTCTCCCGAATGTTTATCACTTTCTCATTCAATCCATTTTTTTCATCTTTTTTATTTGCACTTCTAAAAGGTTTATTCATTTATTTGAAAACTCTTTCTCCTCGAATGTTTATCACTTTCTCATTCAATCCATTTTTTTTTTCTTTTTTATTTGCACTTCTAAAACGTTTATTCATTTATTTGAAAACTCTTTCTCCTCGAATGTTTATCACTTTCTCATTCAATCCATTTTTTTTTTCTTTTTTATTTGCACTTCTAAAAGGTTTATTCATTTATTTGAAAACTCTTTCTCCTCGAATGTTTATCACTTTCTCATTCAATCCATTTTTTTCATCTTTTTTATTTGCACTTCTAAAAGGTTTATTCATTTATTTGAAAACTCTTTCTCCTCGAATGTTTATCACTTTCTCATTCAATCCATTTTTTTGATCTTTTTTATTTGCACTTCTAAAAGGTTTATTCATTTATTTTGAAAACTCTTTCTCCCGAATGTTTATCACTTTCTCATTCAATCCATTTTTTTCATCTTTTTTATTTGCACTTCTAAAAGGTTTATTCATTTATTTGAAAACTCTTTCTCCTCGAATGTTTATCACTTTCTCATTCAATCCATTTTTTTCATCTTTTTTATTTGCACTTCTAAAAGGTTTATTCATTTATTTTGAAAACTCTTTCTCCTCGAATGTTTATCACTTTCTCATTCAATCCATTTTTTTCATCTTTTTTATTTGCACTTCTAAAAGGTTTATTCATTTATTTGAAAACTCTTTCTCCTCGAATGTTTATCACTTTCTCATTCAATCCATTTTTTTCATCTTTTTTATTTGCACTTCTAAAAGGTTTATTCATTTATTTTGAAAACTCTTTCTCCCGAATGTTTATCACTTTCTCATTCAATCCATTTTTTTCATCTTTTTTATTTGCACTTCTAAAAGGTTTATTCATTTATTTGAAAACTCTTTCTCCTCGAATGTTTATCACTTTCTCATTCAATCCATTTTTTTCATCTTTTTTATTTGCACTTCTAAAAGGTTTATTCATTTATTTTGAAAACTCTTTCTCCCGAATGTTTATCACTTTCTCATTCAATCCATTTTTTTCATCTTTTTTATTTGCACTTCTAAAAGGTTTATTCATTTATTTGAAAACTCTTTCTCCTCGAATGTTTATCACTTTCTCATTCAATCCATTTTTTTCATCTTTTTTATTTGCACTTCTAAAAGGTTTATTCATTTATTTTGAAAACTCTTTCTCCCGAATGTTTATCACTTTCTCATTCAATCCATTTTTTTCATCTTTTTTATTTGCACTTCTAAAAGGTTTATTCATTTATTTGAAAACTCTTTCTCCTCGAATGTTTATCACTTTCTCATTCAATCCATTTTTTTCATCTTTTTTATTTGCACTTCTAAAAGGTTTATTCATTTATTTTGAAAACTCTTTCTCCTCGAATGTTTATCACTTTCTCATTCAATCCATTTTTTTCATCTTTTTTATTTGCACTTCTAAAAGGTTTATTCATTTATTTTGAAAACTCTTTCTCCCGAATGTTTATCACTTTCTTATTCAATCCATTTTTTTCATCTTTTTTATTTGCACTTCTAAAAGGTTTATTCATTTATTTGAAAACTCTTTCTCCTCGAATGTTTATCACTTTCTCATTCAATCCATTTTTTTCATCTTTTTTATTTGCACTTCTAAAAGGTTTATTCATTTATTTTGAAAACTCTTTCTCCCGAATGTTTATCACTTTCTCATTCAATCCATTTTTTTCATCTTTTTTATTTGCACTTCTAAAAGGTTTATTGATTTATTTGAAAACTCTTTCTCCTCGAATGTTTATCACTTTCTCATTCAATCCATTTTTTTCATCTTTTTTATTTGCACTTCTAAAAGGTTTATTCATTTATTTTGAAAACTCTTTCTCCCGAATGTTTATCACTTTCTCATTCAATCCATTTTTTTCATCTTTTTTATTTGCACTTCTAAAAGGTTTATTCATTTATTTGAAAACTCTTTCTCCTCGAATGTTTATCACTTTCTCATTCAATCCATTTTTTTCATCTTTTTTATTTGCACTTTAAAAAGGTTTATTCATTTATTTTGAAAACTCTTTCTCCTCGAATGTTTATCACTTTCTCATTCAATCCATTTTTTTGATCTTTTTTATTTGCACTTCTAAAAGGTTTATTCATTTATTTTGAAAACTCTTTCTCCCGAATGTTTATCACTTTCTTATTCAATCCATTTTTTTCATCTTTTTTATTTGCACTTCTAAAAGGTTTATTCATTTATTTTGAAAACTCTTTCTCCCGAATGTTTATCACTTTCTCATTCAATCCATTTTTTTCATCTTTTTTATTTGCACTTCTAAAAGGTTTATTCATTTATTTGAAAACTCTTTCTCCTCGAATGTTTATCACTTTCTCATTCAATCCATTTTTTTCATCTTTTTTATTTGCACTTCTAAAAGGTTTATTCATTTATTTTGAAAACTCTTTCTCCCGTATGTTTATCACTTTCTCATTCAATCCATTTTTTTCATCTTTTTTATTTGCACTTCTAAAACGTTTATTCATTTATTTGAAAACTCTTTCTCCTCGAATGTTTATCACTTTCTCATTCAATCCATTTTTTTCATCTTTTTTATTTGCACTTCTAAAAGGTTTATTCATTTATTTGAAAACTCTTTCTCCTCGAATGTTTATCACTTTCTCATTCAATCCATTTTTTTCATCTTTTTTATTTGCACTTCTAAAAGGTTTATTCATTTATTTGAAAACTCTTTCTCCTCGAATGTTTATCACTTTCTCATTCAATCCATTTTTTTCATCTTTTTTATTTGCACTTCTAAAACGTTTATTGATTTATTTTGAAAACTCTTTCTCCCGAATGTTTATCACTTTCTCATTCAATCCATTTTTTTCATCTTTTTTATTTGCACTTCTAAAAGGTTTATTCATTTATTTTGAAAACTCTTTCTCCCGAATGTTTATCACTTTCTCATTCAATCCATTTTTTTCATCTTTTTTATTTGCACTTCTAAAAGGTTTATTCATTTATTTGAAAACTCTTTCTCCTCGAATGTTTATCACTTTCTCATTCAATCCATTTTTTTCATCTTTTTTATTTGCACTTCTAAAAGGTTTATTCATTTATTTTGAAAACTCTTTCTCCTCGAATGTTTATCACTTTCTCATTCAATCCATTTTTTTCATCTTTTTTATTTGCACTTCTAAAACGTTTATTGATTTATTTTGAAAACTCTTTCTCCCGAATGTTTATCACTTTCTCATTCAATCCATTTTTTTCATCTTTTTTATTTGCACTTCTAAAAGGTTTATTCATTTATTTTGAAAACTCTTTCTCCCGAATGTTTATGAATTTCTCATTCAATCCATTTTTTTCATCTTTTTTATTTGCACTTCTAAAAGGTTTATTCATTTATTTGAAAACTCTTTCTCCTCGAATGTTTATCACTTTCTCATTCAATCCATTTTTTTCATCTTTTTTATTTGCACTTCTAAAAGGTTTATTCATTTATTTTGAAAACTCTTTCTCCTCGAATGTTTATCACTTTCTCATTCAATCCATTTTTTTCATCTTTTTTATTTGCACTTCTAAAAGGTTTATTCATTTATTTGAAAACTCTTTCTCCTCGAATGTTTATCACTTTCTCATTCAATCCATTTTTTTCATCTTTTTTATTTGCACTTCTAAAAGGTTTATTCATTTATTTTGAAAACTCTTTCTCCCGAATGTTTATCACTTTCTCATTCAATCCATTTTTTTCATCTTTTTTATTTGCACTTCTAAAAGGTTTATTCATTTATTTGAAAACTCTTTCTCCTCGAATGTTTATCACTTTCTCATTCAATCCATTTTTTTCATCTTTTTTATTTGCACTTCTAAAAGGTTTATTCATTTATTTGAAAACTCTTTCTCCTCGAATGTTTATCACTTTCTCATTCAATCCATTTTTTTCATCTTTTTTATTTGCACTTCTAAAAGGTTTATTCATTTATTTTGAAAACTCTTTCTCCTCGAATGTTTATCACTTTCTCATTCAATCCATTTTTTTTTTCTTTTTTATTTGCACTTCTAAAAGGTTTATTGATTTATTTGAAAACTCTTTCTCCTCGAATGTTTATCACTTTCTCATTCAATCCATTTTTTTCATCTTTTTTATTTGCACTTCTAAAAGGTTTATTCATTTATTTGAAAACTCTTTCTCCTCGAATGTTTATCACTTTCTCATTCAATCCATTTTTTTCATCTTTTTTATTTGCACTTCTAAAAGGTTTATTCATTTATTTTGAAAACTCTTTCTCCTCGAATGTTTATCACTTTCTCATTCAATCCATTTTTTTTTTCTTTTTTATTTGCACTTCTAAAACGTTTATTGATTTATTTTGAAAACTCTTTCTCCCGAATGTTTATCACTTTCTCATTCAATCCATTTTTTTCATCTTTTTTATTTGCACTTCTAAAAGGTTTATTCATTTATTTGAAAACTCTTTCTCCCGAATGTTTATCACTTTCTCATTCAATCCATTTTTTTCATCTTTTTTATTTGCACTTCTAAAACGTTTATTCATTTATTTTGAAAACTCTTTCTCCCGAATGTTTATCACTTTCTCATTCAATCCATTTTTTTCATCTTTTTTATTTGCACTTCTAAAAGGTTTATTCATTTATTTGAAAACTCTTTCTCCTCGAATGTTTATCACTTTCTCATTCAATCCATTTTTTTTTTCTTTTTTATTTGCACTTCTAAAAGGTTTATTGATTTATTTGAAAACTCTTTCTCCTCGAATGTTTATCACTTTCTCATTCAATCCATTTTTTTCATCTTTTTTATTTGCACTTCTAAAAGGTTTATTCATTTATTTTGAAAACTCTTTCTCCTCGAATGTTTATCACTTTCTCATTCAATCCATTTTTTTCATCTTTTTTATTTGCACTTCTAAAAGGTTTATTCATTTATTTTGAAAACTCTTTCTCCCGAATGTTTATCACTTTCTCATTCAATCCATTTTTTTCATCTTTTTTATTTGCACTTCTAAAAGGTTTATTCATTTATTTTGAAAACTCTTTCTCCCGAATGTTTATCACTTTCTCATTCAATCCATTTTTTTTTTCTTTTTTATTTGCACTTCTAAAAGGTTTATTCATTTATTTTGAAAACTCTTTCTCCTCGAATGTTTATCACTTTCTCATTCAATCCATTTTTTTTTTCTTTTTTATTTGCACTTCTAAAAGGTTTATTGATTTATTTTGAAAACTCTTTCTTCCGAATGTCTATCACTTTCTCATTCAATCCATTTTTTTCATCTTTTTTATTTGCACTTCTAAAACGTTTATTCATTTATTTTGAAAACTCTTTCTCCCGAATGTTTATCACTTTCTCATTCAATCCATTTTTTTCATCTTTTTTATTTGCACTTCTAAAAGGTTTATTGATTTATTTTGAAAACTCTTTCTCCCGTATGTTTATCACTTTCTCATTCAATCCATTTTTTTCATCTTTTTTATTTGCACTTCTAAAAGGTTTATTCATTTATTTTGAAAACTCTTTCTCCTCGAATGTTTATCACTTTCTCATTCAATCCATTTTTTTCATCTTTTTTATTTGCACTTCTAAAAGGTTTATTCATTTATTTGAAAACTCTTTCTCCTCGAATGTTTATCACTTTCTCATTCAATCCATTTTTTTCATCTTTTTTATTTGCACTTCTAAAAGGTTTATTCATTTATTTTGAAAACTCTTTCTCCCGAATGTTTATCACTTTCTCATTCAATCCATTTTATTCATCTTTTTTATTTGCACTTCTAAAAGGTTTATTCATTTATTTGAAAACTCTTTCTCCCGAATGTTTATCACTTTCTCATTCAATCCATTTTTTTCATCTTTTTTATTTGCACTTCTAAAACGTTTATTCATTTATTTGAAAACTCTTTCTCCTCGAATGTTTATCACTTTCTCATTCAATCCATTTTTTTCATCTTTTTTATTTGCACTTCTAAAACGTTTATTGATTTATTTTGAAAACTCTTTCTCCCGAATGTTTATCACTTTCTCATTCAATCCATTTTTTTCATCTTTTTTATTTGCACTTCTAAAACGTTTATTCATTTATTTGAAAACTCTTTCTCCTCGAATGTTTATCACTTTCTCATTCAATCCATTTTTTTCATCTTTTTTATTTGCACTTCTAAAAGGTTTATTCATTTATTTTGAAAACTCTTTCTCCTCGAATGTTTATCACTTTCTCATTCAATCCATTTTTTTCATCTTTTTTATTTGCACTTCTAAAAGGTTTATTCATTTATTTTGAAAACTCTTTCTCCCGAATGTTTATCACTTTCTCATTCAATCCATTTTTTTCATCTTTTTTATTTGCACTTCTAAAACGTTTATTGATTTATTTTGAAAACTCTTTCTCCTTGAATGTTT
The DNA here is from genome assembly GCA_946699065.1 of Loxodes magnus. Lineage (NCBI taxonomy): Eukaryota > Ciliophora > Karyorelictea > Loxodida > Loxodidae > Loxodes > Loxodes magnus. The sequence goes on along the minus strand of CAMPDV010002548.1, from coordinate 24,035 downwards.
ATCACTTTCTCATTCAATCCATTTTTTTCATCTTTTTTATTTGCACTTCTAAAAGGTTTATTCATTTATTTGAAAACTCTTTCTCCTCGAATGTTTATCACTTTCTCATTCAATCCATTTTTTTCATCTTTTTTATTTGCACTTCTAAAAGGTTTATTCATTTATTTGAAAACTCTTTCTCCCGAATTTTTTCACTTTCTTATTCAATCCATTTTTTTCATCTATTTTATTTGCACTTCTAAAACGTTTATTCATTTATTTGAAAACTCTTTCTCCTCGAATGTTTATCACTTTCTCATTCAATCCATTTTTTTCATCTTTTTTATTTGCACTTCTAAAAGGTTTATTCATTTATTTTGAAAACTCTTTCTCCCGAATGTTTATCACTTTCTCATTCAATCCATTTTATTCATCTTTTTTATTTGCACTTCTAAAAGGTTTATTCATTTATTTGAAAACTCTTTCTCCCGAATGTTTATCACTTTCTCATTCAATCCATTTTTTTCATCTTTTTTATTTGCACTTCTAAAACGTTTATTCATTTATTTGAAAACTCTTTCTCCTCGAATGTTTATCACTTTCTCATTCAATCCATTTTTTTCATCTTTTTTATTTGCACTTCTAAAACGTTTATTGATTTATTTTGAAAACTCTTTCTCCCGAATGTTTATCACTTTCTCATTCAATCCATTTTTTTCATCTTTTTTATTTGCACTTCTAAAACGTTTATTCATTTATTTGAAAACTCTTTCTCCTCGAATGTTTATCACTTTCTCATTCAATCCATTTTTTTCATCTTTTTTATTTGCACTTCTAAAAGGTTTATTCATTTATTTTGAAAACTCTTTCTCCTCGAATGTTTATCACTTTCTCATTCAATCCATTTTTTTCATCTTTTTTATTTGCACTTCTAAAAGGTTTATTCATTTATTTGAAAACTCTTTCTCCCGAATTTTTTCACTTTCTTATTCAATCCATTTTTTTCATCTATTTTATTTGCACTTCTAAAACGTTTATTCATTTATTTGAAAACTCTTTCTCCTCGAATGTTTATCACTTTCTCATTCAATCCATTTTTTTCATCTTTTTTATTTGCACTTCTAAAAGGTTTATTCATTTATTTGAAAACTCTTTCTCCTCGAATGTTTATCACTTTCTCATTCAATCCATTTTTTTCATCTTTTTTATTTGCACTTCTAAAAGGTTTATTCATTTATTTGAAAACTCTTTCTCCCGAATTTTTTCACTTTCTTATTCAATCCATTTTTTTCATCTATTTTATTTGCACTTCTAAAACGTTTATTCATTTATTTGAAAACTCTTTCTCCTCGAATGTTTATCACTTTCTCATTCAATCCATTTTTTTCATCTTTTTTATTTGCACTTCTAAAAGGTTTATTCATTTATTTTGAAAACTCTTTCTCCCGAATGTTTATCACTTTCTCATTCAATCCATTTTATTCATCTTTTTTATTTGCACTTCTAAAAGGTTTATTCATTTATTTGAAAACTCTTTCTCCCGAATGTTTATCACTTTCTCATTCAATCCATTTTTTTCATCTTTTTTATTTGCACTTCTAAAACGTTTATTCATTTATTTGAAAACTCTTTCTCCTCGAATGTTTATCACTTTCTCATTCAATCCATTTTTTTCATCTTTTTTATTTGCACTTCTAAAACGTTTATTGATTTATTTTGAAAACTCTTTCTCCCGAATGTTTATCACTTTCTCATTCAATCCATTTTTTTCATCTTTTTTATTTGCACTTCTAAAACGTTTATTCATTTATTTGAAAACTCTTTCTCCTCGAATGTTTATCACTTTCTCATTCAATCCATTTTTTTCATCTTTTTTATTTGCACTTCTAAAAGGTTTATTCATTTATTTGAAAACTCTTTCTCCTCGAATGTTTATCACTTTCTCATTCAATCCATTTTTTTTTTCTTTTTTATTTGCACTTCTAAAAGGTTTATTCATTTATTTGAAAACTCTTTCTCCCGAATGTTTATCACTTTCTCATTCAATCCATTTTTTTCATCTTTTTTATTTGCACTTCTAAAAGGTTTATTCATTTATTTGAAAACTCTTTCTCCTCGAATGTTTATCACTTTCTCATTCAATCCATTTTTTTCATCTTTTTTATTTGCACTTCTAAAAGGTTTATTCATTTATTTTGAAAACTCTTTCTCCCGAATGTTTATCACTTTCTCATTCAATCCATTTTATTCATCTTTTTTATTTGCACTTCTAAAAGGTTTATTCATTTATTTGAAAACTCTTTCTCCTCGAATGTTTATCACTTTCTCATTCAATCCATTTTTTTCATCTTTTTTATTTGCACTTCTAAAAGGTTTATTCATTTATTTTGAAAACTCTTTCTCCCGAATGTTTATCACTTTCTCATTCAATCCATTTTATTCATCTTTTTTATTTGCACTTCTAAAAGGTTTATTCATTTATTTGAAAACTCTTTCTCCCGAATGTTTATCACTTTCTCATTCAATCCATTTTTTTCATCTTTTTTATTTGCACTTCTAAAACGTTTATTCATTTATTTGAAAACTCTTTCTCCTCGAATGTTTATCACTTTCTCATTCAATCCATTTTTTTCATCTTTTTTATTTGCACTTCTAAAAGGTTTATTCATTTATTTTGAAAACTCTTTCTCCCGAATGTTTATCACTTTCTCATTCAATCCATTTTTTTCATCTTTTTTATTTGCACTTCTAAAAGGTTTATTCATTTATTTGAAAACTCTTTCTCCTCGAATGTTTATCACTTTCTCATTCAATCCATTTTTTTCATCTTTTTTATTTGCACTTCTAAAAGGTTTATTCATTTATTTGAAAACTCTTTCTCCTCGAATGTTTATCACTTTCTCATTCAATCCATTTTTTTTTTCTTTTTTATTTGCACTTCTAAAAGGTTTATTCATTTATTTGAAAACTCTTTCTCCCGAATGTTTATCACTTTCTCATTCAATCCATTTTTTTCATCTTTTTTATTTGCACTTCTAAAAGGTTTATTCATTTATTTGAAAACTCTTTCTCCTCGAATGTTTATCACTTTCTCATTCAATCCATTTTTTTTTTCTTTTTTATTTGCACTTCTAAAAGGTTTATTCATTTATTTTGAAAACTCTTTCTCCCGAATGTTTATCACTTTCTCATTCAATCCATTTTATTCATCTTTTTTATTTGCACTTCTAAAAGGTTTATTCATTTATTTGAAAACTCTTTCTCCTCGAATGTTTATCACTTTCTCATTCAATCCATTTTTTTCATCTTTTTTATTTGCACTTCTAAAAGGTTTATTCATTTATTTTGAAAACTCTTTCTCCCGAATGTTTATCACTTTCTCATTCAATCCATTTTATTCATCTTTTTTATTTGCACTTCTAAAAGGTTTATTCATTTATTTGAAAACTCTTTCTCCCGAATGTTTATCACTTTCTCATTCAATCCATTTTTTTCATCTTTTTTATTTGCACTTCTAAAACGTTTATTCATTTATTTGAAAACTCTTTCTCCTCGAATGTTTATCACTTTCTCATTCAATCCATTTTTTTCATCTTTTTTATTTGCACTTCTAAAAGGTTTATTCATTTATTTTGAAAACTCTTTCTCCCGAATGTTTATCACTTTCTCATTCAATCCATTTTTTTCATCTTTTTTATTTGCACTTCTAAAAGGTTTATTCATTTATTTGAAAACTCTTTCTCCTCGAATGTTTATCACTTTCTCATTCAATCCATTTTTTTCATCTTTTTTATTTGCACTTCTAAAAGGTTTATTCATTTATTTGAAAACTCTTTCTCCTCGAATGTTTATCACTTTCTCATTCAATCCATTTTTTTTTTCTTTTTTATTTGCACTTCTAAAAGGTTTATTCATTTATTTTGAAAACTCTTTCTCCCGAATGTTTATCACTTTCTCATTCAATCCATTTTTTTCATCTTTTTTATTTGCACTTCTAAAAGGTTTATTCATTTATTTGAAAACTCTTTCTCCTCGAATGTTTATCACTTTCTCATTCAATCCATTTTTTTTTTCTTTTTTATTTGCACTTCTAAAAGGTTTATTCATTTATTTTGAAAACTCTTTCTCCCGAATGTTTATCACTTTCTCATTCAATCCATTTTATTCATCTTTTTTATTTGCACTTCTAAAAGGTTTATTCATTTATTTGAAAACTCTTTCTCCTCGAATGTTTATCACTTTCTCATTCAATCCATTTTTTTCATCTTTTTTATTTGCACTTCTAAAAGGTTTATTCATTTATTTGAAAACTCTTTCTCCTCGAATGTTTATCACTTTCTCATTCAATCCATTTTTTTCATCTTTTTTATTTGCACTTCTAAAAGGTTTATTGATTTATTTTGAAAACTCTTTCTCCCGAATGTTTATCACTTTCTCATTCAATCCATTTTTTTCATCTTTTTTATTTGCACTTCTAAAACGTTTATTCATTTATTTGAAAACTCTTTCTCCTCGAATGTTTATCACTTTCTCATTCAATCCATTTTTTTCATCTTTTTTATTTGCACTTCTAAAAGGTTTATTCATTTATTTTGAAAACTCTTTCTCCTCGAATGTTTATCACTTTCTCATTCAATCCATTTTTTTCATCTTTTTTATTTGCACTTCTAAAAGGTTTATTCATTTATTTTGAAAATTCTTTCTCCCGAATGTTTATCACTTTCTCATTCAATCCATTTTTTTCATCTTTTTTATTTGCACTTCTAAAACGTTTATTCATTTATTTTGAAAACTCTTTCTCCTTGAATGTTTATCACTTTCTCATTCAATCCATTTTTTTCATCTTTTTTATTTGCACTTCTAAAAGGTTTATTCATTTATTTGAAAACTCTTTCTCCTCGAATGTTTATCACTTTCTCATTCAATCCATTTTTTTTTTCTTTTTTATTTGCACTTCTAAAAGGTTTATTCATTTATTTTGAAAACTCTTTCTCCCGAATGTTTATCACTTTCTTATTCAATCCATTTTTTTCATCTATTTTATTTGCACTTCTAAAACGTTTATTCATTTATTTGAAAACTCTTTCTCCTCGAATGTTTATCACTTTCTCATTCAATCCATTTTTTTTATCTTTTTTATTTGCACTTCTAAAAGGTTTATTCATTTATTTGAAAACTCTTTCTCCTCGAATGTTTATCACTTTCTCATTCAATCCATTTTTTTCATCTTTTTTATTTGCACTTCTAAAACGTTTATTCATTTATTTTGAAAACTCTTTCTCCCGAATGTTTATCACTTTCTCATTCAATCCATTTTTTTCATCTTTTTTATTTGCACTTCTAAAACGTTTATTCATTTATTTGAAAACTCTTTCTCCTCGAATGTTTATCACTTTCTCATTCAATCCATTTTTTTCATCTTTTTTATTTGCACTTCTAAAAGGTTTATTCATTTATTTTGAAAACTCTTTCTCCTCGAATGTTTATCACTTTCTCATTCAATCCATTTTTTTCATCTTTTTTATTTGCACTTCTAAAAGGTTTATTCATTTATTTTGAAAACTCTTTCTCCCGAATGTTTATCACTTTCTCATTCAATCCATTTTTTTCATCTTTTTTATTTGCACTTCTAAAACGTTTATTGATTTATTTTGAAAACTCTTTCTCCTTGAATGTTTATCACTTTCTCATTCAATCCATTTTTTTCATCTTTTTTATTTGCACTTCTAAAAGGTTTATTCATTTATTTGAAAACTCTTTCTCCTCGAATGTTTATCACTTTCTCATTCAATCCATTTTTTTCATCTTTTTTATTTGCACTTCTAAAAGGTTTATTCATTTATTTGAAAACTCTTTCTCCCGAATTTTTTCACTTTCTTATTCAATCCATTTTTTTCATCTATTTTATTTGCACTTCTAAAACGTTTATTCATTTATTTGAAAACTCTTTCTCCTCGAATGTTTATCACTTTCTCATTCAATCCATTTTTTTCATCTTTTTTATTTGCACTTCTAAAAGGTTTATTCATTTATTTTGAAAACTCTTTCTCCCGAATGTTTATCACTTTCTCATTCAATCCATTTTATTCATCTTTTTTATTTGCACTTCTAAAAGGTTTATTCATTTATTTGAAAACTCTTTCTCCCGAATGTTTATCACTTTCTCATTCAATCCATTTTTTTCATCTTTTTTATTTGCACTTCTAAAACGTTTATTCATTTATTTGAAAACTCTTTCTCCTCGAATGTTTATCACTTTCTCATTCAATCCATTTTTTTCATCTTTTTTATTTGCACTTCTAAAACGTTTATTCATTTATTTTGAAAACTCTTTCTCCCGAATGTTTATCACTTTCTCATTCAATCCATTTTTTTCATCTTTTTTATTTGCACTTCTAAAACGTTTATTCATTTATTTGAAAACTCTTTCTCCTCGAATGTTTATCACTTTCTCATTCAATCCATTTTTTTCATCTTTTTTATTTGCACTTCTAAAAGGTTTATTCATTTATTTGAAAACTCTTTCTCCTCGAATGTTTATCACTTTCTCATTCAATCCATTTTTTTTTTCTTTTTTATTTGCACTTCTAAAAGGTTTATTCATTTATTTGAAAACTCTTTCTCCCGAATGTTTATCACTTTCTCATTCAATCCATTTTTTTTTTCTTTTTTATTTGCACTTCTAAAAGGTTTATTCATTTATTTGAAAACTCTTTCTCCTCGAATGTTTATCACTTTCTCATTCAATCCATTTTTTTCATCTTTTTTATTTGCACTTCTAAAAGGTTTATTCATTTATTTTGAAAACTCTTTCTCCCGAATGTTTATCACTTTCTCATTCAATCCATTTTATTCATCTTTTTTATTTGCACTTCTAAAAGGTTTATTCATTTATTTGAAAACTCTTTCTCCTCGAATGTTTATCACTTTCTCATTCAATCCATTTTTTTCATCTTTTTTATTTGCACTTCTAAAAGGTTTATTCATTTATTTTGAAAACTCTTTCTCCCGAATGTTTATCACTTTCTCATTCAATCCATTTTATTCATCTTTTTTATTTGCACTTCTAAAAGGTTTATTCATTTATTTGAAAACTCTTTCTCCCGAATGTTTATCACTTTCTCATTCAATCCATTTTTTTCATCTTTTTTATTTGCACTTCTAAAACGTTTATTCATTTATTTGAAAACTCTTTCTCCTCGAATGTTTATCACTTTCTCATTCAATCCATTTTTTTCATCTTTTTTATTTGCACTTCTAAAAGGTTTATTCATTTATTTTGAAAACTCTTTCTCCCGAATGTTTATCACTTTCTCATTCAATCCATTTTTTTCATCTTTTTTATTTGCACTTCTAAAAGGTTTATTCATTTATTTGAAAACTCTTTCTCCTCGAATGTTTATCACTTTCTCATTCAATCCATTTTTTTCATCTTTTTTATTTGCACTTCTAAAAGGTTTATTCATTTATTTTGAAAACTCTTTCTCCCGAATGTTTATCACTTTCTCATTCAATCCATTTTTTTCATCTTTTTTATTTGCACTTCTAAAAGGTTTATTCATTTATTTGAAAACTCTTTCTCCTCGAATGTTTATCACTTTCTCATTCAATCCATTTTTTTCATCTTTTTTATTTGCACTTCTAAAAGGTTTATTCATTTATTTGAAAACTCTTTCTCCTCGAATGTTTATCACTTTCTCATTCAATCCATTTTTTTCATCTTTTTTATTTGCACTTCTAAAAGGTTTATTCATTTATTTTGAAAACTCTTTCTCCCGAATGTTTATCACTTTCTCATTCAATCCATTTTATTCATCTTTTTTATTTGCACTTCTAAAAGGTTTATTCATTTATTTGAAAACTCTTTCTCCTCGAATGTTTATCACTTTCTCATTCAATCCATTTTTTTCATCTTTTTTATTTGCACTTCTAAAAGGTTTATTCATTTATTTTGAAAACTCTTTCTCCCGAATGTTTATCACTTTCTCATTCAATCCATTTTTTTCATCTTTTTTATTTGCACTTCTAAAAGGTTTATTGATTTATTTTGAAAACTCTTTCTCCCGTATGTTTATCACTTTCTCATTCAATCCATTTTTTTGATCTTTTTTATTTGCACTTCTAAAAGGTTTATTCATTTATTTTGAAAACTCTTTCTCCTCGAATGTTTATCACTTTCTCATTCAATCCATTTTTTTCATCTTTTTTATTTGCACTTCTAAAAGGTTTATTCATTTATTTTGAAAACTCTTTCTCCCGAATGTTTATCACTTTCTCATTCAATCCATTTTTTTCATCTTTTTTATTTGCACTTCTAAAAGGTTTATTCATTTATTTGAAAACTCTTTCTCCTCGAATGTTTATCACTTTCTCATTCAATCCATTTTTTTCATCTTTTTTATTTGCACTTCTAAAAGGTTTATTCATTTATTTGAAAACTCTTTCTCCTGAATGTTTATCACTTTCTCATTCAATCCATTTTTTTTTCTTTTTTATTTGCACTTCTAAAAGGTTTATTCATTTATTTTGAAAACTCTTTCTCCCGAATGTTTATCACTTTCTCATTCAATCCATTTTTTTCATCTTTTTTATTTGCACTTCTAAAAGGTTTATTCATTTATTTGAAAACTCTTTCTCCTCGAATGTTTATCACTTTCTCATTCAATCCATTTTTTTTTTCTTTTTTATTTGCACTTCTAAAAGGTTTATTCATTTATTTTGAAAACTCTTTCTCCCGAATGTTTATCACTTTCTCATTCAATCCATTTTATTCATCTTTTTTATTTGCACTTCTAAAAGGTTTATTCATTTATTTGAAAACTCTTTCTCCTCGAATGTTTATCACTTTCTCATTCAATCCATTTTTTTCATCTTTTTTATTTGCACTTCTAAAAGGTTTATTCATTTATTTGAAAACTCTTTCTCCTCGAATGTTTATCACTTTCTCATTCAATCCATTTTTTTCATCTTTTTTATTTGCACTTCTAAAAGGTTTATTGATTTATTTTGAAAACTCTTTCTCCCGAATGTTTATCACTTTCTCATTCAATCCATTTTTTTCATCTTTTTTATTTGCACTTCTAAAACGTTTATTCATTTATTTGAAAACTCTTTCTCCTCGAATGTTTATCACTTTCTCATTCAATCCATTTTTTTCATCTTTTTTATTTGCACTTCTAAAAGGTTTATTCATTTATTTTGAAAACTCTTTCTCCTCGAATGTTTATCACTTTCTCATTCAATCCATTTTTTTCATCTTTTTTATTTGCACTTCTAAAAGGTTTATTCATTTATTTTGAAAATTCTTTCTCCCGAATGTTTATCACTTTCTCATTCAATCCATTTTTTTCATCTTTTTTATTTGCACTTCTAAAACGTTTATTCATTTATTTTGAAAACTCTTTCTCCTTGAATGTTTATCACTTTCTCATTCAATCCATTTTTTTCATCTTTTTTATTTGCACTTCTAAAAGGTTTATTCATTTATTTGAAAACTCTTTCTCCTCGAATGTTTATCACTTTCTCATTCAATCCATTTTTTTTTTCTTTTTTATTTGCACTTCTAAAAGGTTTATTCATTTATTTTGAAAACTCTTTCTCCCGAATGTTTATCACTTTCTTATTCAATCCATTTTTTTCATCTATTTTATTTGCACTTCTAAAACGTTTATTCATTTATTTGAAAACTCTTTCTCCTCGAATGTTTATCACTTTCTCATTCAATCCATTTTTTTTATCTTTTTTATTTGCACTTCTAAAAGGTTTATTCATTTATTTGAAAACTCTTTCTCCTCGAATGTTTATCACTTTCTCATTCAATCCATTTTTTTCATCTTTTTTATTTGCACTTCTAAAACGTTTATTGATTTATTTTGAAAACTCTTTCTCCTCGAATGTTTATCACTTTCTCATTCAATCCATTTTTTTCATCTTTTTTATTTGCACTTCTAAAAGGTTTATTCATTTATTTTGAAAACTCTTTCTCCCGAATGTTTATCACTTTCTCATTCAATCCATTTTATTCATCTTTTTTATTTGCACTTCTAAAAGGTTTATTCATTTATTTGAAAACTCTTTCTCCCGAATGTTTATCACTTTCTCATTCAATCCATTTTTTTCATCTTTTTTATTTGCACTTCTAAAACGTTTATTCATTTATTTGAAAACTCTTTCTCCTCGAATGTTTATCACTTTCTCATTCAATCCATTTTTTTCATCTTTTTTATTTGCACTTCTAAAAGGTTTATTCATTTATTTTGAAAACTCTTTCTCCCGAATGTTTATCACTTTCTCATTCAATCCATTTTTTTCATCTTTTTTATTTGCACTTCTAAAAGGTTTATTCATTTATTTGAAAACTCTTTCTCCTCGAATGTTTATCACTTTCTCATTCAATCCATTTTTTTCATCTTTTTTATTTGCACTTCTAAAAGGTTTATTCATTTATTTGAAAACTCTTTCTCCTCGAATGTTTATCACTTTCTCATTCAATCCATTTTTTTTTTCTTTTTTATTTGCACTTCTAAAAGGTTTATTCATTTATTTTGAAAACTCTTTCTCCCGAATGTTTATCACTTTCTCATTCAATCCATTTTATTCATCTTTTTTATTTGCACTTCTAAAAGGTTTATTCATTTATTTGAAAACTCTTTCTCCTCGAATGTTTATCACTTTCTCATTCAATCCATTTTTTTCATCTTTTTTATTTGCACTTCTAAAAGGTTTATTCATTTATTTTGAAAACTCTTTCTCCCGAATGTTTATCACTTTCTCATTCAATCCATTTTTTTCATCTTTTTTATTTGCACTTCTAAAAGGTTTATTCATTTATTTGAAAACTCTTTCTCCTCGAATGTTTATCACTTTCTCATTCAATCCATTTTTTTCATCTTTTTTATTTGCACTTCTAAAAGGTTTATTCATTTATTTTGAAAACTCTTTCTCCCGAATGTTTATCACTTTCTCATTCAATCCATTTTATTCATCTTTTTTATTTGCACTTCTAAAAGGTTTATTCATTTATTTGAAAACTCTTTCTCCCGAATGTTTATCACTTTCTCATTCAATCCATTTTTTTCATCTTTTTTATTTGCACTTCTAAAACGTTTATTCATTTATTTGAAAACTCTTTCTCCTCGAATGTTTATCACTTTCTCATTCAATCCATTTTTTTCATCTTTTTTATTTGCACTTCTAAAACGTTTATTGATTTATTTTGAAAACTCTTTCTCCCGAATGTTTATCACTTTCTCATTCAATCCATTTTTTTCATCTTTTTTATTTGCACTTCTAAAACGTTTATTCATTTATTTGAAAACTCTTTCTCCTCGAATGTTTATCACTTTCTCATTCAATCCATTTTTTTCATCTTTTTTATTTGCACTTCTAAAAGGTTTATTCATTTATTTTGAAAACTCTTTCTCCCGAATGTTTATCACTTTCTCATTCAATCCATTTTTTTCATCTTTTTTATTTGCACTTCTAAAAGGTTTATTCATTTATTTTGAAAACTCTTTCTCCCGAATGTTTATCACTTTCTCATTCAATCCATTTTTTTCATCTTTTTTATTTGCACTTCTAAAACGTTTATTGATTTATTTTGAAAACTCTTTCTCCTTGAATGTTTATCACTTTCTCATTCAATCCATTTTTTTCATCTTTTTTATTTGCACTTCTAAAAGGTTTATTCATTTATTTGAAAACTCTTTCTCCTCGAATGTTTATCACTTTCTCATTCAATCCATTTTTTTCATCTTTTTTATTTGCACTTCTAAAAGGTTTATTCATTTATTTGAAAACTCTTTCTCCCGAATTTTTTCACTTTCTTATTCAATCCATTTTTTTCATCTATTTTATTTGCACTTCTAAAACGTTTATTCATTTATTTGAAAACTCTTTCTCCTCGAATGTTTATCACTTTCTCATTCAATCCATTTTTTTCATCTTTTTTATTTGCACTTCTAAAAGGTTTATTCATTTATTTTGAAAACTCTTTCTCCCGAATGTTTATCACTTTCTCATTCAATCCATTTTATTCATCTTTTTTATTTGCACTTCTAAAAGGTTTATTCATTTATTTGAAAACTCTTTCTCCCGAATGTTTATCACTTTCTCATTCAATCCATTTTTTTCATCTTTTTTATTTGCACTTCTAAAACGTTTATTCATTTATTTGAAAACTCTTTCTCCTCGAATGTTTATCACTTTCTCATTCAATCCATTTTTTTCATCTATTTTATTTGCACTTCTAAAAGGTTTATTCATTTATTTTGAAAACTCTTTCTCCCGAATGTTTATCACTTTCTCATTCAATCCATTTTTTTCATCTTTTTTATTTGCACTTCTAAAAGGTTTATTCATTTATTTGAAAACTCTTTCTCCTCGAATGTTTATCACTTTCTCATTCAATCCATTTTTTTCATCTTTTTTATTTGCACTTCTAAAAGGTTTATTCATTTATTTGAAAACTCTTTCTCCTCGAATGTTTATCACTTTCTCATTCAATCCATTTTTTTTTCTTTTTTATTTGCACTTCTAAAAGGTTTATTCATTTATTTTGAAAACTCTTTCTCCCGAATGTTTATCACTTTCTCATTCAATCCATTTTTTTCATCTTTTTTATTTGCACTTCTAAAAGGTTTATTCATTTATTTGAAAACTCTTTCTCCTCGAATGTTTATCACTTTCTCATTCAATCCATTTTTTTTTTCTTTTTTATTTGCACTTCTAAAAGGTTTATTCATTTATTTTGAAAACTCTTTCTCCCGAATGTTTATCACTTTCTCATTCAATCCATTTTATTCATCTTTTTTATTTGCACTTCTAAAAGGTTTATTCATTTATTTGAAAACTCTTTCTCCTCGAATGTTTATCACTTTCTCATTCAATCCATTTTTTTCATCTTTTTTATTTGCACTTCTAAAACGTTTATTCATTTATTTGAAAACTCTTTCTCCTCGAATGTTTATCACTTTCTCATTCAATCCATTTTTTTCATCTTTTTTATTTGCACTTCTAAAAGGTTTATTGATTTATTTTGAAAACTCTTTCTCCCGAATGTTTATCACTTTCTCATTCAATCCATTTTTTTCATCTTTTTTATTTGCACTTCTAAAACGTTTATTCATTTATTTGAAAACTCTTTCTCCTCGAATGTTTATCACTTTCTCATTCAATCCATTTTTTTCATCTTTTTTATTTGCACTTCTAAAAGGTTTATTCATTTATTTTGAAAACTCTTTCTCCTCGAATGTTTATCACTTTCTCATTCAATCCATTTTTTTCATCTTTTTTATTTGCACTTCTAAAACGTTTATTGATTTATTTTGAAAATTCTTTCTCCCGAATGTTTATCACTTTCTCATTCAATCCATTTTTTTCATCTTTTTTATTTGCACTTCTAAAAGGTTTATTCATTTATTTTGAAAACTCTTTCTCCCGAATGTTTATCACTTTCTCATTCAATCCATTTTTTTCATCTTTTTTATTTGCACTTCTAAAACGTTTATTGATTTATTTTGAAAACTCTTTCTCCTTGAATGTTTATCACTTTCTCATTCAATCCATTTTTTTCATCTTTTTTATTTGCACTTCTAAAAGGTTTATTCATTTATTTGAAAACTCTTTCTCCTCGAATGTTTATCACTTTCTCATTCAATCCATTTTTTTCATCTTTTTTATTTGCACTTCTAAAAGGTTTATTCATTTATTTGAAAACTCTTTCTCCCGAATTTTTTCACTTTCTTATTCAATCCATTTTTTTCATCTATTTTATTTGCACTTCTAAAACGTTTATTCATTTATTTGAAAACTCTTTCTCCTCGAATGTTTATCACTTTCTCATTCAATCCATTTTTTTCATCTTTTTTATTTGCACTTCTAAAAGGTTTATTCATTTATTTTGAAAACTCTTTCTCCCGAATGTTTATCACTTTCTCATTCAATCCATTTTATTCATCTTTTTTATTTGCACTTCTAAAAGGTTTATTCATTTATTTGAAAACTCTTTCTCCCGAATGTTTATCACTTTCTCATTCAATCCATTTTTTTCATCTTTTTTATTTGCACTTCTAAAACGTTTATTCATTTATTTGAAAACTCTTTCTCCTCGAATGTTTATCACTTTCTCATTCAATCCATTTTTTTCATCTATTTTATTTGCACTTCTAAAAGGTTTATTCATTTATTTTGAAAACTCTTTCTCCCGAATGTTTATCACTTTCTCATTCAATCCATTTTTTTCATCTTTTTTATTTGCACTTCTAAAAGGTTTATTCATTTATTTGAAAACTCTTTCTCCTCGAATGTTTATCACTTTCTCATTCAATCCATTTTTTTCATCTTTTTTATTTGCACTTCTAAAAGGTTTATTCATTTATTTGAAAACTCTTTCTCCTCGAATGTTTATCACTTTCTCATTCAATCCATTTTTTTTTCTTTTTTATTTGCACTTCTAAAAGGTTTATTCATTTATTTTGAAAACTCTTTCTCCCGAATGTTTATCACTTTCTCATTCAATCCATTTTTTTCATCTTTTTTATTTGCACTTCTAAAAGGTTTATTCATTTATTTGAAAACTCTTTCTCCTCGAATGTTTATCACTTTCTCATTCAATCCATTTTTTTTTTCTTTTTTATTTGCACTTCTAAAAGGTTTATTCATTTATTTTGAAAACTCTTTCTCCCGAATGTTTATCACTTTCTCATTCAATCCATTTTATTCATCTTTTTTATTTGCACTTCTAAAAGGTTTATTCATTTATTTGAAAACTCTTTCTCCTTGAATGTTTATCACTTTCTCATTCAATCCATTTTTTTCATCTTTTTTATTTGCACTTCTAAAAGGTTTATTCATTTATTTGAAAACTCTTTCTCCTCGAATGTTTATCACTTTCTCATTCAATCCATTTTTTTTTTCTTTTTTATTTGCACTTCTAAAAGGTTTATTCATTTATTTTGAAAACTCTTTCTCCCGAATGTTTATCACTTTCTTATTCAATCCATTTTTTTCATCTATTTTATTTGCACTTCTAAAACGTTTATTCATTTATTTGAAAACTCTTTCTCCTCGAATGTTTATCACTTTCTCATTCAATCCATTTTTTTCATCTTTTTTATTTGCACTTCTAAAAGGTTTATTCATTTATTTGAAAACTCTTTCTCCTCGAATGTTTATCACTTTCTCATTCAATCCATTTTTTTCATCTTTTTTATTTGCACTTCTAAAACGTTTATTGATTTATTTTGAAAACTCTTTCTCCCGAATGTTTATCACTTTCTCATTCAATCCATTTTTTTCATCTTTTTTATTTGCACTTCTAAAAGGTTTATTCATTTATTTTGAAAACTCTTTCTCCTCGAATGTTTATCACTTTCTCATTCAATCCATTTTTTTCATCTTTTTTATTTGCACTTCTAAAAGGTTTATTCATTTATTTTGAAAACTCTTTCTCCTTGAATGTTTATCACTTTCTCATTCAATCCATTTTTTTCATCTTTTTTATTTGCACTTCTAAAAGGTTTATTCATTTATTTGAAAACTCTTTCTCCTCGAATGTTTATCACTTTCTCATTCAATCCATTTTTTTCATCTTTTTTATTTGCACTTTAAAAAGGTTTATTCATTTATTTTGAAAACTCTTTCTCCTCGAATGTTTATCACTTTCTCATTCAATCCATTTTTTTGATCTTTTTTATTTGCACTTCTAAAAGGTTTATTCATTTATTTTGAAAACTCTTTCTCCTCGAATGTTTATCACTTTCTCATTCAATCCATTTTTTTCATCTTTTTTATTTGCACTTCTAAAAGGTTTATTCATTTATTTGAAAACTCTTTCTCCTCGAATGTTTATCACTTTCTCATTCAATCCATTTTTTTCATCTTTTTTATTTGCACTTCTAAAAGGTTTATTGATTTATTTTGAAAACTCTTTCTCCCGTATGTTTATCACTTTCTCATTCAATCCATTTTTTTGATCTTTTTTATTTGCACTTCTAAAAGGTTTATTCATTTATTTTGAAAACTCTTTCTCCTCGAATGTTTATCACTTTCTCATTCAATCCATTTTTTTCATCTTTTTTATTTGCACTTTAAAAAGGTTTATTCATTTATTTGAAAACTCTTTCTCCCGAATGTTTATCACTTTCTCATTCAATCCATTTTTTTCATCTTTTTTATTTGCACTTCTAAAACGTTTATTGATTTATTTTGAAAACTCTTTCTCCCGAATGTTTATCACTTTCTCATTCAATCCATTTTTTTCATCTTTTTTATTTGCACTTCTAAAAGGTTTATTCATTTATTTGAAAACTCTTTCTCCTCGAATGTTTATCACTTTCTCATTCAATCCATTTTTTTCATCTTTTTTATTTGCACTTCTAAAAGGTTTATTCATTTATTTGAAAACTCTTTCTCCTCGAATGTTTATCACTTTCTCATTCAATCCATTTTTTTCATCTTTTTTATTTGCACTTCTAAAAGGTTTATTCATTTATTTGAAAACTCTTTCTCCTCGAATGTTTATCACTTTCTCATTCAATCCATTTTTTTCATCTTTTTTATTTGCACTTCTAAAAGGTTTATTGATTTATTTGAAAACTCTTTCTCCTCGAATGTTTATCACTTTCTCATTCAATCCATTTTTTTCATCTTTTTTATTTGCACTTCTAAAACGTTTATTCATTTATTTGAAAACTCTTTCTCCTCGAATGTTTATCACTTTCTCATTCAATCCATTTTTTTCATCTTTTTTATTTGCACTTCTAAAAGGTTTATTCATTTATTTTGAAAACTCTTTCTCCTCGAATGTTTATCACTTTCTCATTCATTCCATTTTTTTCATCTTTTTTATTTGCACTTCTAAAAGGTTTATTCATTTATTTGAAAACTCTTTCTCCTCGAATGTTTATCACTTTCTCATTCAATCCATTTTTTTCATCTTTTTTATTTGCACTTCTAAAACGTTTATTCATTTATTTGAAAACTCTTTCTCCTCGAATGTTTATCACTTTCTCATTCAATCCATTTTTTTCATCTTTTTTATTTGCACTTCTAAAACGTTTATTCATTTATTTGAAAACTCTTTCTCCTCGAATGTTTATCACTTTCTCATTCAATCCATTTTTTTCATCTTTTTTATTTGCACTTCTAAAAGGTTTATTGATTTATTTGAAAACTCTTTCTCCTCGAATGTTTATCACTTTCTCATTCAATCCATTTTTTTCATCTTTTTTATTTGCACTTCTAAAAGGTTTATTCATTTATTTGAAAACTCTTTCTCCTCGAATGTTTATCACTTTCTCATTCAATCCATTTTTTTCATCTTTTTTATTTGCACTTCTAAAAGGTTTATTGATTTATTTGAAAACTCTTTCTCCTCGAATGTTTATCACTTTCTCATTCAATCCATTTTTTTTTTCTTTTTTATTTGCACTTCTAAAACGTTTATTCATTTATTTTGAAAACTCTTTCTCCCGAATGTTTATCACTTTCTCATTCAATCCATTTTTTTCATCTTTTTTATTTGCACTTCTAAAAGGTTTATTCATTTATTTTGAAAACTCTTTCTCCCGAATGTTTATCACTTTCTCATTCAATCCATTTTTTTTCTTTTTTATTTGCACTTCTAAAAGGTTTATTCATTTATTTTGAAAACTCTTTCTCCTCGAATGTTTATCACTTTCTCATTCAATCCATTTTTTTCATCTTTTTTATTTGCACTTCTAAAAGGTTTATTCATTTATTTTGAAAACTCTTTCTCCTCGAATGTTTATCACTTTCTCATTCAATCCATTTTTTTCATCTTTTTTATTTGCACTTCTAAAAGGTTTATTCATTTATTTGAAAACTCTTTCTCCCGAATGTTTATCACTTTCTCATTCAATCCATTTTTTTGATCTTTTTTATTTGCACTTCTAAAAGGTTTATTCATTTATTTGAAAACTCTTTCTCCCGAATGTTTATCACTTTCTCATTCAATCCATTTTTTTCATCTTTTTTATTTGCACTTCTAAAAGGTTTATTCATTTATTTGAAAACTCTTTCTCCCGAATGTTTATCACTTTCTCATTCAATCCATTTTTTTCATCTTTTTTATTTGCACTTCTAAAAGGTTTATTCATTTATTTGAAAACTCTTTCTCCTCGAATGTTTATCACTTTCTCATTCAATCCATTTTTTTCATCTTTTTTATTTGCACTTCTAAAAGGTTTATTCATTTATTTGAAAACTCTTTCTCCCGAATGTTTATCACTTTCTCATTCAATCCATTTTTTTTTCTTTTTTATTTGCACTTCTAAAAGGTTTATTCATTTATTTGAAAACTCTTTCTCCCGAATGTTTATCACTTTCTCATTCAATCCATTTTTTTCATCTTTTTTATTTGCACTTCTAAAAGGTTTATTCATTTATTTTGAAAACTCTTTCTCCCGAATGTTTATCACTTTCTCATTCAATCCATTTTTTTCATCTTTTTTATTTGCACTTCTAAAAGGTTTATTCATTTATTTGAAAACTCTTTCTCCTCGAATGTTTATCACTTTCTCATTCAATCCATTTTTTTCATCTTTTTTATTTGCACTTCTAAAAGGTTTATTCATTTATTTGAAAACTCTTTCTCCCGAATGTTTATCACTTTCTCATTCAATCCATTTTTTTCATCTTTTTTATTTGCACTTCTAAAAGGTTTATTCATTTATTTGAAAACTCTTTCTCCTCGAATGTTTATCACTTTCTCATTCAATCCATTTTTTTGATCTTTTTTATTTGCACTTCTAAAAGGTTTATTCATTTATTTTGAAAACTCTTTCTCCCGAATGTTTATCACTTTCTCATTCAATCCATTTTTTTCATCTTTTTTATTTGCACTTCTAAAAGGTTTATTCATTTATTTGAAAACTCTTTCTCCTCGAATGTTTATCACTTTCTCATTCAATCCATTTTTTTCATCTTTTTTATTTGCACTTCTAAAAGGTTTATTCATTTATTTGAAAACTCTTTCTCCCGAATGTTTATCACTTTCTCATTCAATCCATTTTTTTGATCTTTTTTATTTGCACTTCTAAAAGGTTTATTCATTTATTTGAAAACTCTTTCTCCTCGAATGTTTATCACTTTCTCATTCAATCCATTTTTTTCATCTTTTTTATTTGCACTTCTAAAAGGTTTATTCATTTATTTGAAAACTCTTTCTCCTCGAATGTTTATCACTTTCTCATTCAATCCATTTTTTTCATCTTTTTTATTTGCACTTCTAAAAGGTTTATTCATTTATTTGAAAACTCTTTCTCCTCGAATGTTTATCACTTTCTCATTCAATCCATTTTTTTCATCTTTTTTATTTGCACTTCTAAAAGGTTTATTCATTTATTTGAAAACTCTTTCTCCTCGAATGTTTATCACTTTCTCATTCAATCCATTTTTTTCATCTTTTTTATTTGCACTTCTAAAACGTTTATTCATTTATTTGAAAACTCTTTCTCCTCGAATGTTTATCACTTTCTCATTCAATCCATTTTTTTCATCTTTTTTATTTGCACTTCTAAAAGGTTTATTCATTTATTTGAAAACTCTTTCTCCCGAATGTTTATCACTTTCTCATTCAATCCATTTTTTTCATCTTTTTTATTTGCACTTCTAAAAGGTTTATTCATATATTTTGAAAACTCTTTCTCCTCGAATGTTTATCACTTTCTCATTCAATCCATTTTTTTCATCTTTTTTATTTGCACTTCTAAAAGGTTTATTCATTTATTTGAAAACTCTTTCTCCCGAATGTTTATCACTTTCTCATTCAATCCATTTTTTTCATCTTTTTTATTTGCACTTCTAAAACGTTTATTCATTTATTTGAAAACTCTTTCTCCTCGAATGTTTATCACTTTCTCATTCAATCCATTTTTTTCATCTTTTTTATTTGCACTTCTAAAAGGTTTATTCATTTATTTGAAAACTCTTTCTCCTCGAATGTTTATCACTTTCTCATTCAATCCATTTTTTTCATCTTTTTTATTTGCACTTCTAAAAGGTTTATTCATTTATTTTGAAAACTCTTTCTCCTCGAATGTTTATCACTTTCTCATTCAATCCATTTTTTTCATCTTTTTTATTTGCACTTCTAAAAGGTTTATTCATTTATTTGAAAACTCTTTCTCCCGAATGTTTATCACTTTCTCATTCAATCCATTTTTTTGATCTTTTTTATTTGCACTTCTAAAAGGTTTATTCATTTATTTGAAAACTCTTTCTCCCGAATGTTTATCACTTTCTCATTCAATCCATTTTTTTGATCTTTTTTATTTGCACTTCTAAAAGGTTTATTCATTTATTTGAAAACTCTTTCTCCCGAATGTTTATCACTTTCTCATTCAATCCATTTTTTTCATCTTTTTTATTTGCACTTCTAAAAGGTTTATTCATTTATTTGAAAACTCTTTCTCCTCGAATGTTTATCACTTTCTCATTCAATCCATTTTTTTCATCTTTTTTATTTGCACTTCTAAAAGGTTTATTCATTTATTTGAAAATTCTTTCTCCCGAATGTTTATCACTTTCTCATTCAATCCATTTTTTTTTCTTTTTTATTTGCACTTCTAAAAGGTTTATTCATTTATTTGAAAACTCTTTCTCCTCGAATGTTTATCACTTTCTCATTCAATCCATTTTTTTCATCTTTTTTATTTGCACTTCTAAAAGGTTTATTCATTTATTTTGAAAACTCTTTCTCCCGAATGTTTATCACTTTCTCATTCAATCCATTTTTTTCATCTTTTTTATTTGCACTTCTAAAAGGTTTATTCATTTATTTGAAAACTCTTTCTCCTCGAATGTTTATCACTTTCTCATTCAATCCATTTTTTTCATCTTTTTTATTTGCACTTCTAAAAGGTTTATTCATTTATTTTGAAAACTCTTTCTCCCGAATGTTTATCACTTTCTCATTCAATCCATTTTTTTGATCTTTTTTATTTGCACTTCTAAAAGGTTTATTCATTTATTTTGAAAACTCTTTCTCCCGAATGTTTATCACTTTCTAATTCAATCCATTTTTTTCATCTTTTTTATTTGCACTTCTAAAAGGTTTATTCATTTATTTTGAAAACTCTTTCTCCTCGAATGTTTATCACTTTCTCATTCAATCCATTTTTTTGATCTTTTTTATTTGCACTTCTAAAAGGTTTATTCATTTATTTGAAAACTCTTTCTCCTCGAATGTTTATCACTTTCTCATTCAATCCATTTTTTTCATCTTTTTTATTTGCACTTCTAAAAGGTTTATTCATTTATTTGAAAACTCTTTCTCCTCGAATGTTTATCACTTTCTCATTCAATCCATTTTTTTGATCTTTTTTATTTGCACTTCTAAAAGGTTTATTCATTTATTTGAAAACTCTTTCTCCTCGAATGTTTATCACTTTCTCATTCAATCCATTTTTTTCATCTTTTTTATTTGCACTTCTAAAAGGTTTATTCATTTATTTTGAAAACTCTTTCTCCCGAATGTTTATCACTTTCTCATTCAATCCATTTTTTTCATCTTTTTTATTTGCACTTCTAAAAGGTTTATTCATTTATTTGAAAACTCTTTCTCCTCGAATGTTTATCACTTTCTCATTCAATCCATTTTTTTCATCTTTTTTATTTGCACTTCTAAAAGGTTTATTCATTTATTTGAAAACTCTTTCTCCTCGAATGTTTATCACTTTCTCATTCAATCCATTTTTTTCATCTTTTTTATTTGCACTTCTAAAAGGTTTATTCATTTATTTGAAAACTCTTTCTCCTCGAATGTTTATCACTTTCTCATTCAATCCATTTTTTTCATCTTTTTTATTTGCACTTCTAAAAGGTTTATTCATTTATTTTGAAAACTCTTTCTCCTCGAATGTTTATCACTTTCTCATTCAATCCATTTTTTTCATCTTTTTTATTTGCACTTCTAAAAGGTTTATTCATTTATTTTGAAAACTCTTTCTCCTCGAATGTTTATCACTTTCTCATTCAATCCATTTTTTTCATCTTTTTTATTTGCACTTCTAAAAGGTTTATTCATTTATTTGAAAACTCTTTCTCCTCGAATGTTTATCACTTTCTCATTCAATCCATTTTTTTCATCTTTTTTATTTGCACTTCTAAAAGGTTTATTCATTTATTTGAAAACTCTTTCTCCTCGAATGTTTATCACTTTCTCATTCAATCCATTTTTTTCATCTTTTTTATTTGCACTTCTAAAAGGTTTATTCATTTATTTGAAAACTCTTTCTCCTCGAATGTTTATCACTTTCTCATTCAATCCATTTTTTTCATCTTTTTTATTTGCACTTCTAAAAGGTTTATTCATTTATTTGAAAACTCTTTCTCCCGAATGTTTATCACTTTCTCATTCAATCCATTTTTTTCATCTTTTTTATTTGCACTTCTAAAACGTTTATTCATTTATTTGAAAACTCTTTCTCCCGAATGTTTATCACTTTCTCATTCAATCCATTTTTTTCATCTTTTTTATTTGCACTTCTAAAACGTTTATTCATTTATTTGAAAACTCTTTCTCCTCGAATGTTTATCACTTTCTCATTCAATCCATTTTTTTCATCTTTTTTATTTGCACTTCTAAAAGGTTTATTCATTTATTTGAAAACTCTTTCTCCCGAATGTTTATCACTTTCTCATTCAATCCATTTTTTTCATCTTTTTTATTTGCACTTCTAAAAGGTTTATTCATTTATTTTGAAAACTCTTTCTCCTCGAATGTTTATCACTTTCTCATTCAATCCATTTTTTTTTCTTTTTTATTTGCACTTCTAAAACGTTTATTCATTTATTTTGAAAACTCTTTCTCCTCGAATGTTTATCACTTTCTCATTCAATCCATTTTTTTCATCTTTTTTATTTGCACTTCTAAAAGGTTTATTCATTTATTTGAAAACTCTTTCTCCTCGAATGTTTATCACTTTCTCATTCAATCCATTTTTTTCATCTTTTTTATTTGCACTTCTAAAAGGTTTATTCATTTATTTTGAAAACTCTTTCTCCCGAATGTTTATCACTTTCTCATTCAATCCATTTTTTTCATCTTTTTTATTTGCACTTCTAAAAGGTTTATTCATTTATTTTGAAAACTCTTTCTCCTCGAATGTTTATCACTTTCTCATTCAATCCATTTTTTTCATCTTTTTTATTTGCACTTCTAAAAGGTTTATTCATTTATTTTGAAAACTCTTTCTCCTCGAATGTTTATCACTTTCTCATGCAATCCATTTTTTTGATCTTTTTTATTTGCACTTCTAAAAGGTTTATTCATTTATTTGAAAACTCTTTCTCCCGAATGTTTATCACTTTCTCATTCAATCCATTTTTTTCATCTTTTTTATTTGCACTTCTAAAAGGTTTATTCATTTATTTTGAAAACTCTTTCTCCTCGAATGTTTATCACTTTCTCATTCAATCCATTTTTTTCATCTTTTTTATTTGCACTTCTAAAAGGTTTATTCATATATTTTGAAAACTCTTTCTCCCGAATGTTTATCACTTTCTCATTCAATCCATTTTTTTTTCTTTTTTATTTGCACTTCTAAAAGGTTTATTCATTTATTTTGAAAACTCTTTCTCCTCGAATGTTTATCACTTTCTCATTCAATCCATTTTTTTTTCTTTTTTATTTGCACTTCTAAAACGTTTATTCATTTATTTTGAAAACTCTTTCTCCTCGAATGTTTATCACTTTCTCATTCAATCCATTTTTTTCATCTTTTTTATTTGCACTTCTAAAAGGTTTATTCATTTATTTTGAAAACTCTTTCTCCCGAATGTTTATCACTTTCTCATTCAATCCATTTTTTTCATCTTTTTTATTTGCACTTCTAAAAGGTTTATTCATTTATTTTGAAAACTCTTTCTCCTCGAATGTTTATCACTTTCTCATTCAATCCATTTTTTTCATCTTTTTTATTTGCACTTCTAAAAGGTTTATTCATTTATTTGAAAACTCTTTCTCCTCGAATGTTTATCACTTTCTCATTCAATCCATTTTTTTCATCTTTTTTATTTGCACTTCTAAAAGG